>PVJS01013754.1:13012-41649 GCA_004027185.1 Glis glis | reverse complement strand
TTTTTATGCTTTATTTTGAAACCGGGTCTCACGAAGTTGCGGAGGGCCTCACTAGATAGGTAAGAGAGAGAGAGAGAGAGACAGGGAGAGAGAGAGAGAGAGAGAGAGAGAGCTGAGGCTGGCCATGAACCTGGATCCTCCGGTCTCCGCCTCCCAAAGTACTGGGATTACGAGCATGCGCCACCACGCCCGGCAAGGGGGAGACTTTTTTTACCTGGATGGATACCTCCAACCCCAAGACTTTGAATCAGCAGAGAACTTATTCTAGGGTCAGAATCAGGTCTGGCTCCAGGCCATACATTAGAACCCACAGAGACAGAGCCTGGATGATGGCAGCAGAGGCAATGTTTACTTCTTCAGATTCCTTTGCACAGTTTACTGCCCTTTCTTCAAGAGCATAACCAAAAGCGTGCCAAAAGTCATAGCACACTCTCCCTTTAAGAATTTCTTTGCTGGGTTAGCTGGCCTTGGGTAAAAGCTTTAGGAAGAGAGCTGGCAAGGAGAAGAGGTGGTGGTGCACACAGTCAACGACAATGGAGACAATGTTTGGGGCAGGCAGTCATGGTGCTTGGCACGTCTTTCTTGAGCCAAATGATATGTAAGGAATATCTGGGTCGACTCTCCACCTTTTCAACCAGCTCTAGCATGGCTTACAAAGTCTTTCTAGGTCAAATGGATGATAGAAGCCTCTATACAGTTGAATCCAGAACATGGACCCTAAAACATCCTTCCTCATTTAACTAGGGGACCAGCTAATTTTATTTTGGGGTACTTGGGAAAGGCGGAAGACAGAATGTATGCTCCACTTGAGCCTTGAAGGGTGAATAATTCATGAGGTGCACAAAGTGGGGAAAGAAATTCTGGCTGGAAGAAGGCTGGAGATGTGGAAGGGCTGGGGTGGTGGGATTGAGGCTTTAGAAGCAGATGGACTGAGGAGGCCGGCATGATGACCACGTTGAGAGCCTGCAGGTCCCACATTAACAAATGCTAGGCTGCTAACAGTAGCATTCTGGAGGAGGAGAGCTGAAGGAGGTGAAGGCCAGCCACAGGACCCCCAGGCTTGGGAGGAGTCTAGGGTCACCAACATTTCCTGTATCCACTAGGGAGCGCATTTCTGGGAGAGGAAGCTGTGCAAGGATAACACAGAAGAAGAGGTTGCCAATGGAAGTTTGGTAGAAGATGTACTTGGAACCCCGCAGCAACTATGATAGCTTCTGCATTTCCTCTCTGTTGGGTGGTTCAGTCTTACCAAGGCCTCTTCTACCCAGCCCAAGACAATTTCAGAGGAGACTTGCCTTGGGAGTCATTTCTTTTTTTTTTTTTTATTAAGGTACCACTTGAACAGCATACAAACAGCACACACAGAAACTACAAACCCACACACAGAATAAATTATGAAATTTGTATTTCAAAGTAGGCGATGGAAGAAGCTGTGCTACTAGGAGAACCTCTTGGTGCAGCATCTGGGGGACATGAGGGGTCAGGAGACCCCTAGAGTCTGTAATAAATCTGTGAGACTTTTAGTGCCAAACGCCCCCCTCTGAGGCCCAAGCTCCTTTAGGAAAACCTGTGCACACTGTCAGATGCACAGGAGTCGGGGCAGGGGATAGCCTGCAAATGAAGACCAATTCAGCTGCAAGCAAAGTGGGCCCAGCTGTGCTCTCCCTGTGGCCTTGGCAGTAGGTGAGTTCCTGGCATTAATCCTTTACCAACTTTCTGGCTCCCTCCCTTTGGGGGTGCAGGTATGCCCTGAAACAGCAAGGAAGTGGAGGCCTGCTTGCTGAGCAGAGCGAGAGACCAGGTTTGTTACCCTGGGCTGCAGGGTAACAAACACAAGCACATCTCAGGTCTCTCACACTACCCTTGCTTCACGGCCTGCTGAGCCTCACCTGTCACTCCCAAAAGCACAAGGGAAGAGATGCGTCCCCAGGGAAATCCACCAAGTTGGAGTCCTAGGTGCTGTGTGCAAATCCTTCATCAGCCATTCTCCACCAGTGTGATGCTGGGGAACTCACTCAATTCTCTAAGCCTCAGATTCCCCATCTGTAAAAATGAGAGTATCTACTTCACAGAGTTATCATAAGGAATTACTAAAATGTGATATTGCCAAGTACTGACCCAGACTCAAGTGAAACACACACAACCTGTTTTCTTTCTTGCCTTTTTTCAATCCTTTCCCCCCCTCCTCCTTTTGGTGCTAGAGGTTGAACCCAGAGGTGTTCTACCTCTGAGCTACACTCCCATCTCTTGTTATTTTTTATTTTCGAAACAGGGTCTTGCCAAGTTGCTGAGACTGGCCTTCATTTCTTCCTATGTCCCCATTTTGTTTCCAGGTTTATGAGTCTTTGGGGGTTACGTAATCCCAACGGCACTAAAGGTACCGCTTGACCAGCAGGGCCTCCCTCCCCCAACAGAGATGGCTGGTATGTGCTTCTGCCCAGTTCAACACTGCACCACTGGGGGAGTCCAGGGGAGGGGGCGCAAGACCAGGAGACAGTATGGGCCTCAGGTACTGTCTCAGCCCAGGAGAGAGATCTGGGCAGCCTGTGGGCACATGGGGACCTGACTGTCTAGGGAATGATGGTGGGTGAGGTACCATGATTGTGGACAGACCGGATGAAGGGTGAGAGGGTGTGCTGAGTCTGGCTAGAAGCCAGAATCCAGGGGTGGTGCTTTTTACAGCCTTGAGCACAAAGAAACCCACCCCTTACAGGAGTGGGAGGACCAAGGGCATGGGAGATTCCTCTTCCTGGCAGCTCTGTTCACCAAAAGGCCAGTTGATGGGTCACAGTCCACAACTTAGGTTCTGTAGAAATCTCCCATTTATCTCTCCAACTGTCTGTCCATCCAGCCATCCATCTCACAGACAGTTTTGTACAGTGCAGGCTGACCTGGACAGAAAACTCTATGTGCTCACTGAGCATCATCTATTCAAGTAGTGTCTTTTAAAGTCACTCAACGAGAGTCTTTGACAGTAATGCTGTGAGGTAGTAGCAAGACAGGCAATATCGCTCTTTTGATGGATCAAGAAGTGTTTAAAGTAACAGTGAGCATAGCTGACACACAGACAGAGCTGGTTAGCTGCAGCACTGATCTGTGGGTTCCCTGAAGACCCGGCTCTGGCTCTCCTCCTGCAGGCCTCGGTTCTGCTTGAGCTGGACTGACCACTCCCTCCAGACCAACTCCTGCCGCTCACACCAGTGTGGGTTTCAAGTCATCTTTGAAGTTCACGATGGGCTTGGAGCGGGCCCACAGCTTTTCCCAGGAGGCCAGCCCTCCAGCAGGTTCTGGGTCAGTGTCTGATGTGCCACTGTCGCTGGAGTCAGAGGAGCTCTGGAAGCAGATTTCACAGTAGGGCCGGTGGCAGCGGCAGAAGAATTCGTCTGAGCTGCTGGACTCGGTGTCAAGGTAGTTGCACTGAGAATACAGGGAGGGACACCCAGGGGACCTCGGGGGCCGCAGCTGCTGCAGCTCAGCCAGGTCTGGTGAGGGGGACAGGCGTGGGGCAGAGGTGGAAGGCTGGTGAGGGAGGGCGGCGTGGCTCCCTCCGGCCCCCCGGGGCTCTTTCTGGTGTCCGCTGCCCTCCGGGGTGCCCGGCCTCCCTTGAGGATCTGGGAGAAGTGAGGGCTTCCTGGAAGAGAGCCTTGGTACCTTGGGATCAGCAGTTTGGAGGTGCAGCCTGGGATTGCCCCCACTCTGTACATTCAACCCACCATGTGCCCCGGAAACAGTCCTGTCTGCCCGATGCCCAGCGCTGGAGGGTGCGGTGCCAGGCAGGTGTGCGCGGGCCCGCAGAGCTGCCCGCCTCCTCCGCACCACGTAGGGGCTGAAGCCCAGCTCCCTGGGGAGGGGCCTCTTCTGGGGGCTGCGGGCAGTGCTGCTCTTCCAGAGGTGCAGGGGATGAGACGGGGAGGTGGAGACCGGAGCCTCCGGGCCCAGGTCCAGCTCTTGTAAGACTTCCTGAAGCTTCTCCCTGACCACTGAACTGACCCTAGGTAGTCTCTCTGGGGGCTCCTCTGAGCTCTGCCTCTGTCTCTGGGGGTCAGAGGCCCCTCCACCTGGTACGAGACTCTCGCTGTGGGCTGTGGGTATCGGGTCTCTTTCCGGATCCTGGCTTTGCTCAGCCTGTGGCTTCTGGCTACAACCTGAGTCTAGATGATCAGCAAAGTCTTTCAAGTCCGATGTCTTCTCTTTCTGGCCTGGGGAAGGGCCAGTGTTCTTCCCAGTTGGCCCGAAGCTCTGCAGGTTTGGGGAGGGAAATGGGGGGCACTGGGAGTCCCGGTCGGCCACGCCCCTGCCATTCTGAGAGGTGGAGGGACATTCTGAAGGTCCCTGGGCTGCCAGGCCATGGGCAGAGGCTGCAGCTGGGTCGTCCTTGCCCTGGAAGGAGGTGGGTGGGGCAGCCCACCCTGGGGGGTCGTAGGTGCACTCAGCGGACATCAGCCTCACTAGCTTCTCTTTGGCGTTGTTTACTTGTTCCTGCAGGCTTTCAATCACAGCATTTTTCTGTAAAATAAAAGCCAACCATCAACCAAAGATGATGCCAAGGGTTCCATACTGCCTCCTACCTTGGAGAAAGTGTGGCGTCAGACCCGGCTGAGACCTCAGTTCCTCCGGTGCACTGGCTCTATGGAGGAGCTTCCGTCAGCGGAGAGGAGTTGATGCCTGTAAAGCGCTTAGCACAATGACCGACACACAGTGCTCAATAAAGGCCACTATGAGTTAATGTGCTATGATCTCCATCTCCTCTTCCACCCCCAGACTGTGTGGTGCTGTGAGGAGGGACGAGGAGGAGTCTACTGCTTGAGGCTGCTGCGCATGCTCTCCCCTTCCACCAGCACCAAGAGGGTCAGTTTACTCTGCGGGACGCTGGCCTGAGTAGAGTTTGGGATGATCCAACTACTTGAGAGGTCGAGACCAGAGGATAGCAGGTTTGAGCTCAGCAACTTAGTGAGGCCCTCAGCAACTTAGTGAGACCCTATTTCCAAATAAAAAATAAAATAGGGCTGGGGGTGTAGCTCAGAGGTAGAATGCTCCTGGGTTCAATACCAAGGAAAGGAAGGAAGGAAGGAAGGAAGGAAGGAAGGAAGGAAGGAAGGAAAGGGAGGACTGAAGGAAGGAAGGACTGGGAGAAGGGTGGAGATTCCTGGGCCAAAGAAACCCGAGAATCTGGGGTTGGTGTCATCGCCTCCCTAGGCTGGACCTCTGGGGGTGACAGAACTAAGCTAGCATGGGGCAAAGTCAGCTGTTAATAGCTCCTGATGAAGTGTATGTGTAGAATTATCGTTGAAGTTGGAAACAACTAAATAATCAAAAGGAGTATTGGGCCCTAAGTCTCTGGTAGTTTAATTCAGTAAGTCTAGAATGGAGCCCAGAAGATGTATGAGGCTGGGGAAGTTCTGCAATGGAGCTGCCTACCTGCCACCTGGATGTCGGTAGATAAACAGGCTGTGTGCTGTAGGAGACAGCTGCAGAGGTGTTCCCAGCCTATCTGCAGGATCGTGGGGCAGCAAGTAGGAGTAGGAGTATCGGTGGGCAGTGGGTGTGCAGGGTGTGACCACAGTCTGGGCATCTTTCTGTGCTGTAACAGTGGATTGTCTAGTGCAGACAGTCCGTCCACCTTTGGAAAGTTATGATGCTCAAAGAAGCAGCAGGGATGAGCTTTTCCTGGGGAATGGATGGTCTTGGGGCAGATGACAAGGGGGTCAAAGGTTTCTGGAAGGCAACAACAGAAGCCCTGTGCTCTAGGAAGGGCTTGTCTGAATACCAGAATGCCACTTCTTTGTTACCATCCTCTTTGGAAACAGAGGCTGAGCATCCATTTATCATGCCCTCGAAACAAAAGAATATTCCTTTTTCCGAAAACTAATAGTTACCCATGGGCCGAGCCTGTGTTTGTCTCTCAGATTTACATGGAAGAGTTGCCAGAAATGACCCTTTAAGGGGGCATTAACTTAAATAAAATTGCCCAATGATCTGGCAGCAGCCCCCCAGGTGGACCCAGTGTTCCCCACAATGAGCAGGAAAGAGATTTTTTGATACTCTGGTTTACTGTACTTTACCATCAGGAGAGAGGCCAGGACCAGGAAGTGACTGGTGGATCAGGAAGCGGCTTTTCTGACACCTGCCTGCCGGCTCTGGCTCTCTCCCACTCCCTGCAGAGTGGGGAGGACTGGGCATTACTGGGGAGTGTGGGCGACTCAAGAACTCGCCAGGGGCAGAGCGGATGAGTAACAGGGAAGCACTCAGGCTCCTCCCAATATTGGGGATGTGCCACATCTCTCTCTCAGATCTCCTGGGGGAGACCGGATGGGCACAGGGGACCTCAACACTCTCCCTCCTCCTGAAGCCCCCGCACACCCTCCTGCTGGCTTCAGGAGGGCTCTACTGCCTCACTGAGTCAGGAAGAAGCCATCGGCTGGTGACAGTCACCCCGGCGGGGGAGATCTGAGTATCGCCTCGTTGTGCTGTATCCACGAGCTCCTCTGAATATAAGAAAACAGCTTATACTTGAGTTGGAAAGACTACTCTCCTCCCAGTAAACCAAACATCTGAAGCTGGCTGGTGACAGATTTAGAAACATCAACGTAAACAGTGTATTATCCTTCTTCCAGAAAAGGAAGTGGGACTCTGTTTTCACCATGGCTGCATGCTCATTAGAGGCGTAGCACGAGGCACGGAATGGCAAGACCAAAATCTGACCTACCTAGGCTGCAGCTGCTTTAAAATGAGCTTACTAATGATTCCTTTTGGCACGCTGGGGAAGCAAATTGTCAACAGGTGTGTTTCATAGGGTTCAGGCCATAAGGAGAAAAGGAGCCAAACTCTTGCGTCTTTGGTTCTAGGAAGGAAAGTAACAGGTGAGTTTCCTCTGTTGCAAAGCACAGAGGGAGGCTCTTCAGTCTCTGGGAGGTTCTGTCTATGGCCTTCATACAGACCGGGAGGTCAGCAACAGATGTTGCCCCTAACAGCTTCAGGGGGATCCCTGGCCATAGAGACCTGAGAGGCAAGGACAAGGAGATGGGCTGCCCAGATCATGGGAGCGTAAGATGGAGGCACTGGGTGGTAGATGGGGCTGTGCAGGAGGGAACTGCAAGCTGGATGGCTGGAGTCAGGGCTCAGGCACACCCCATAGTTGTGGCAGGTATGTGTGCTTATCTATCGGACAGGGCTGGTGCTGGGGATGCAATTAGCAGATCCTCTCTTGCCTGCCACAGGGCCCGAGTACTGGCCGCTGGCTGGTTCTCAATCCTGATTTAGGAAAGGGGATTGAAGTGTAATGGGTGCTGGGCAGTTAGCCCTGTGCTGCCCATGCATCTGAAGCCCTTCCAGCCCTTCCTCGGTGGACTCTAGGCATCCTTTTGGATAGAGTAGATTCGACCACTGCATGGGAAACAGGAGCGTGGCAGAAGTACAAAAAGCACGTCACAGATTACCATAAGGCTCAAGAATCAGTCCACTTGGCCGTTCCAGCATTAGCTGATTGTAAAGGAAACCCATCCAGGCTGTTCTAGCCAAGTTTCTGGCCTTCTGTTTAGCTGGGAAAAAAATGCTTCTTTGACTTCATAGAGCATCGAAGGCAATGCTGCTCCCTTGCCAGGGGAGACGTCTGGCTTTGAACTAAGTGTTTAATAAACAGTAAAGAAGTAGAGAGGGGTTACTCTGATGGACAACAAAGGTCCAGGGCCCGGGGTATGGTTCAAGGGACCAGCACAGCAGGGTCTGTGGGTGCCTGGGCAGGCTCAGCCCTCCATCTGTGGGGCTTCTCAGGTCCCTGCCACACCATCCTCTCAGCAGGACTGTGAATACCAGGGGCAGTCCCATTACAAAAAAGTACACTCTTCCAAATAACACCTAGCCAGGTATGTCCCATAACTGAAAAATATACGCAATGCAATTTAGTTAGTGTCAAAATACTGACTAATCCCCCTGGCCCCGTGCCTTCTTCCTGAGGAACGCAGCTCTCAAGCTCTTCCACGTGTTTGCCTCAAGCCCACAGAGGCCTGTCTGGGAAAGGGGCCAACTCTGGCTGGAGTATAGAAGAAAGAAGGGCGGAGGCTGCCTGCACCCCTGGGTGCTGTAATGACATTCAGAGGCCCTCGTTCAGTGCCCTTCTGCATCTGTAGAAAGGTCTGGACTTTCTGGACTGACGGGCAGCTTGAGATCTCCTCTTAGTACCTGGAGGAGACAGTAGGGGGTCTTGGATATGAGGCACTACCCTATGATATGAGGTACTTAACCTTCAGCTCTTATTCAGAGTTTTTCTGACTGCTCTAAATTAGCTTCTTTTATACCCCCTCCAATAGTTTGACTTTCTGACTTACCACCCTAATTTTTTCCTTCATAATTCTTAGCATGATTGTGTGTGTGTGTGTGTGTGTGTGTGTGTGTTACTAGAGATGGAACCCAGGGGCATTCTACCTCTGAGCTATAACCCCAGCCCTATTTTATTCTTTTATTTTGAAACAGGGTCTCACTAAGTTGTGGAGGCTGGCCGTGAACCTGTGATTCTCCTGTCTCAGACTCCCAAGTACTGGAATTACAAGCATGTGCCACCATGCCCGCTTGCATGATTTATGACTATATGTTTGTTTGATCAATATCCACCTGTTCATTGACTGAAGAAAGTGGAGGAGGGTCCCTGGGGAAAGGTTGAGGTTTTGTTTGCAGTTTGGGGAAAGTGGAAGAAAGGGAGGAGAAAGCTGGGCATGGTGGTGCACACCTGTAATTCCAGTACTTGGGAGCTGAGACAGGAGGATCGCAGGTTTGAGACCAGCCTCAGCAACTTAGCAAGACTCTCAGCAACCTAGTGAGACCCTATTTCAAAACAAAAAATTTAAAATGGGCTGAGGGTGTAACTTGGAGGTAGAATACCCCTGGGTTCAATCCCCAGTACCACATAAAACAACAACAACAGAAGGGGAGGAGAAAAGAATGTCAGCAATGGGGGCACATGGAGTCACCCGTGCATGACTGGAGTTCTTGATGGGGATCCGCGGGGCAGGGTGCAGCTTACTTCTGTGAGGAGCCTCTCCATGGAGCTCTTCTCTCCTCTCGGGTGGCAGTTCTGTTCCTCACCAAACTGGGTATGGAAGCTTTTGCTGGGAGTGCTGAAATATTTGGCCATGTGTCTGATTGTTTGGTTTTCCCCTTCAAATGCCTTCCATTGCTTCAGCTGTTAGAAGAAAGAACACATGTTATTTATTTAATTACACGCCCAGAAACACATTCCCTCAATCTTTCTCATAAAGAGCAAGGAATGACACTGTCACAGACACACATACGCAGGGACTATTCCTTGTTCTCCAAGGCTCATAGACAGCAATGACAGAGAGCAGAGAGAATGTTAAGTCTGGACAGTATTAGAAATGCCCAAGGAAGAAGAAGACAGGTAATGAAACAGGTTAACCTTAGCTCCCCTACCTACCCAGTGCCAAACTGATCAAAGAAACCCAGTGTTGATGTTTGCTCCTAGAGCCATATTCTTAGGCCAGAGTTGAGGAGCTGTTAAGGGTTAAACATTTTAAACCCTGCAGGTTTCAAACGAAACTGTCTAGTTATATGTAGCTGTTCTTCGTTTTTATTTTTTTATTTTTTTGCGGTACTGGAGATTTAACCCAGGGGCATTCTACCTCCGAGCTACACCCCCAGCCCTATTTTTTGTTCTTTATTTTGAAACAGGGTCTCACTAAGTTGTGGAGGGCCTCACTAAGTAGCTGAGGCTGGCCGCGAACCCGGATCCTCTGGTCTCAGCCTCCCAAGTACTGGGATTACAAGCGTGCGCCACCACACCTGGCCCATTATTTTTCACTTGTTGAGTAATGATGTACTTCCTGCCATTGAGAACACATGTCCTTGTTAGTGGCCTTCCAACCCCAATGGATGACCAAGGTAGAGAGGGAGAAAGCCACAGAGAGTAGTAAAGATGATAGCATGTTCGGTCTGACACATGACCATAGTATTTCCTTGACTACTGAGGAAAGAGTTGAGCAGGAGCATGACTTGTCTAAGCTCACGGCGAGTTGATGGCAGACCCACAGCTGTAACCACGGCACTGTGCCACAGTGCATGTCCTCACATGCTGGTGAAGACAGACTGCTGGCTGAGGGGGTCCTAGGGAAAGATCTTCAGCAGAAACTGCCCGGGAGAAGCAATCTGTGGAGGCACGGGCCGATTCACTTTGGTAGGGATGAGCGGACACAGGACATTCACATATAGAGGTCCACCTGGTGAGTGCCAGTGTTGTGGGCTGATGGGGCCACAGCAGCGGAGGCGCCTCTCTTTCCCTCAGGTAGCAACGGATGCTGAGGACCACAGCACATTAGTTTGAGAAATGATGCTCAAGCATTTACGGGAAGCCTCAAAGGGAACCTGGGATTTCCTTACTTGCTCAGCAAACATTAACTAAGGTCTGATTATGGAGTATAACCTACATTCCATAAATCTCAGATAGGATTGTCGATTCTACCCTCAATTTCAGTACCACATTCTCAATCAAGCCCTCTTGGGTCCTCTGTGGACTCAGCTGTGTCTTCGTGGTACCAGGAGTCTGCATGGGCTGTGCTGGGTTGGGCGAGGAGCCACCCTCTCAGAGCCTTCTCAAAGGTCTCTCAAAGGGATGCGGTCTGCTCAGGAGCTACTGGGGCCGACACCACAGGTCACTCTCTGCTCTTGTGTGGATGGAGATCTCCTAAGGTTATTCTCTAACACTTCCCTGGCTGTGTTGCAGTTTCTGCTTACTCTCAGACCCCCTTCCTTAGCAGTATAGCTTTCCTTCTCTCACCCCCACATCCCAAGTTTGAGCCCTCTCTGTAGGGCTGCCAGAGGGACAGCTCAACATGGACCTAAGGCACCTCTGGGGCTCTGGGTTGGTCTTCCCCTAAGCTGGCCAGGTGGAAAGACGAAGCCCTCTCTCCCCAAATTCCTCATTTGTGAACATCCTGGTCCTTAAGACTTGACCCATCAGGGTGTCTGGAATATAGCTATAACTGATCCTCAGGTCACAAAGCACTTCCTCCGGAAGGACAGGCACACTCCTGTTTTCTCGGCCTCTGGTAAGTGGGTGTGGTAGGCTGAGTAGTGCCCCTCCACGACGCTGACTTGCTTCCGAATCCCTGGAACTTGTGGCCATGTTACCTTACGTGACAAAAGAACCTCATAAATGGGATTAAGGATTTTGGAATGGAGAGATTATACCAGATTACCCAGGTGAGTCCCATAGAACCACAAGAGCCCCTATAAGAGGGAGGCTGGAGGGCCAGAGTCAGAGAGGGAGATGTGACAATGGAAATGGGGTGTGTGTGTGTGGGGGGGGGATTTGAAGATGCCACACTGCTGGCTCAGAAGCTAGAAGGGACATGAGCCAAAGAATGCAGGTGGGGCCAGGCGTGGTGGCGCACGCTTGTAATCCCAGTACTTTGGGAGGCAGAGACCGGAGGATCCGGGTTCAAGGCCAGCCTCAGCTCTCTCGCTCTCTCCCTCTCTCTCTCTCTCTCTCTCTCTCTCTCTCTCTCCCTCCCTCTCCTTAGTGAGGCCCTCCGCAACTTTGTGAGACACGGTTTCAAAATAAAGTATAAAAAATAGGGCCAGGGGCGTAGCGTGGAGGTAGAACGCCCCTGCGTTCAATCCCCGGTACCGCACACACACACACACAAAAAACAAAGAATGCAGGTGGCCTCTAGAAGCAGGAAAAGACAAGGAAACGAATCCTGCTGTAGAGTCTCCAGAAGGAACGTAGACCTACGGGACACCTTGATTGTAGCCAGATAAGCCCCATTTCAGACTTCTGACCTCTGAAACTATAAGATAATACCCTAGTGCTGTTCTGAGCCACTGAGCTTGTGGTAATTTGTCACAGCCTCAACAGGAAACCACTACAGTGGGTCTGACTGTTCAGGCTTTAACAGATCACTCCAGGGCTTTCAGAGGCTGCCCCCCCCCCCGCCTCTCTCACCTCCTGCCTCTCTCCCCTTGACTCCATGTGCGCTTCAAAAATAGCAAAGATTTGTGGTATTCCAAACACACATACATAACATTCTCTCACACCTCTCTGCCTCTGGTCGGGGTGTTATCCCATCTGAAATGCCACCACTGTCCCTCCCCCATCTGCCCAGTGAAGTCTTACAATTCCTCCAAGATTGAACGCAAACACCTCTTTCGCTGAGCAGGTGGCACGGAGTTCCCCCTTGTGTACGCCTTCCTCAAAGCACTTAACACATGCATCTCAATTCCTTTCCTGTCTGCTCCCCCTAGACGTAGGCGGGGCCCTCCCGGTGTTTCACTGAATGTGACCGGCTGCTGCTAATGCTTGGATGGATCCATGAATAAATGAATTAATGAAGGAGGCTTTCCTTTAAAAAGCTCTCCAGCCCAACGGGGCGCTGGGACCCAGACAGATAACTATGAGGCAGGGTAGCAAGTCCTAAGCATGCTCTTGGAGGAACAGGTGAAAGTTTGGGGGGTCCGACCTCAGGCCCCACCCGCCTCGCAGGGGCAGGGCAGGGCTGGGAGGCTGGGTCACAAAAGCAAAGGCTGGCTAATTGCTGAAGATGATCTCAGTGCCTGGCACAAACACTTAGGCATTTCCCGAGTGCCCTTGTAGCATGCTACGTGGTCCCCTCGCCTCATTGTCGCCCACGTCACCCGGCTCCCCAGCGCCGCCTAGAGTCCCTCGCGGGTATTACCGTTGCTTTCACAAACCCCTCCTGTCCTGGCCAGTCTGAGAGCTCAGTGGCCCCGGGAACCCACCTCCCCGCAAGCCACCACCCGCCCTCCCTGTGCCTCCCCTCGCACGCGTTTCCAAATAAACTCAGCTGCCCTAGTGCCCCGGGGATGCGCCGTGCAAGTCTCACAGGGAATCGTTCTTCTACCAATAAGACTCTGAGCCAGAGGGGAAAATCAATTTAGAGCCAGCCCTCAGTCAAACCTCAGCAATTTCTATATTTTGAAAATGGAATTTTGAAAAAGAAGTTACCTCCTTCACCTAGAATATAATAGACTATAAAATATTATTTTAGTTTTACATCATGGTCAGTTCAAGAATAGAAAGAGCATGAGAGAGAAAATAGAGATAAAATAAGAGAAAGAAAGCTCAGAAAGCTAGGAGAAAGGAGCAAGAAGGGCCAGTGCCCCCCATCTGCACAGTTCCTGCACTCCAGAATAAGCCCATCTCTGCTCCCACTTCGACAAACCAAGTGCTTGTTGCTTAATTAAAACCCTGAAGTCAAAGCCGGGCGTGGTGGCGCATGCTTGTAATCCCTGTACTTGGGAGGTGGAGACGGGAGGATTCCAGTTCGGGGCCAGCCTCAGTTACTTAGGGAGGCCCTCCGCAACTTCGTGAGACCTGGTTTCAAAATAAAGGATAAAAAATAGGGCCAGGGGTGTAGCTCGGAGGTAGAATGCCCCTGGGTTCAATACCTGGTTCCGCAAAACAAAAAAAACCTGAAGTCAGAATTCGAGCTGCCTGCCACCCTGCATTTCTGTGTCTGTGTGTAGAAGGGAGTGCACTGAGATATCATCAGTGTCCTAGGTGCTGAAGATTCAAAGGCCAGAGGAAGTGGAAGTCCTGTGGCAGAGGCTGAGGATGCAAGGGGGCAGGGGTGAGAGGTCAGGGCCACCTCATGGAGGTCCTGGATTCACTCAACTTTCAGCAGGAGGTCTTGTTTACGGTGGGAAGGCTTTCCTCTGATAGTTCCTTGATGATTACTTCTGCCCCAAATTATTTCGTTCTCTGTTTCGGAGACTCCTATTAGCTCTAAATTGTATCTTGAATTGTAAATTGAAATCTGTTCTCCATATTTCTTATCTAGTTTCTAATTTTTATCTGTTTTCGTGTTTTCTGTTTCCTAATTTACTAATTTCTGAATTTACTAATTCAATATTTGTACTGTCCAATTGCCTTTTCAATGCTTCTATTGGGATTTAAAATTTAGCAGCATATTTTCATCCCTGTTCACTATTTCATTATCTAAGACTATGTCCTTTGCCTGATGGTTTGTTTTTGTTGAAGAGAATCTTCTAAAAACATCTATTCCACTTCAGAGGAAGGCAGCCTCTCCAAATCTTCAGATATTTGTGGTCCTCTTCTTGTGAACTGCAGGTTTTCTCCCAGAGGTCCTCTCCCACTGAATTTATAGTCTTACACGGGAAGAGCTATATTTTCCTAGTATAATAAATATATCCTCTTGGTCTTTCCCTCCTGGTCACAAGTTGGCTACTATAGCTTCAGGCATCACATACATTCAAAGCAGGAACAAGATAAAAGAGACAGTCTAGCCATGCTTATCAACCCCCCCCCCCCAAGGTAAAAGCTTTCTCAGAAGCCTCCCAGAAAACCTACAGTGTTCAAAACAGTGCCACAGGGGCACCTCTGGCTCTCAGGGAGGCTGACAAACTAAATGTTTAGCTCTTTCAGCCTATATAGTGGAGGTAAGCAAGGAAGAAAGGGGTTATCAACGAGAGAGAGGTCGACTACTCAAAAATGTCAGCCCCAGGGGCTACAGGGTAGGCCTTTTCCTGTTCCCTTTACCCCATCTTCCAAAAAAGAACAGCCCTTGCTTTTCAGAGCTTGTTTCTGCTACATCCCAGAAAATAGGTCTCTGCTCTCAATGGCTTCCTTCAATCCAGCTCTTACAACATTAAGATCTGGCAATCTCTGGCGCAGATGGGACACCCATTCTTGGATTCTAATGCCGCTGTGGCAGATTTTCCATATTTGTTTATTATGTGTGTGTGTGTGTGTGTGTGTGTGTGTGTGTGTATGCACATGCATGGAACTAGGGATTTAACCCAGGGGCATTCTACCTCTGAGCTACACCCCCCACCTTTTAAATTTTTTTTTTTATTTGGAAACAGGGTCTCACTAAATTGTGGAGGCTGGCCTCAAACCTGTGATCCTCTTGTCTCAGCCTCCCAAGTATTGGGATTACTGGCATGAACCACTGTATCTGGTCATATTTGTTTACTCTGATAAATATTTTAATGAGGAGTTGTCCGGCCAGGCGTGGTGGTGCACGCTTGTAATCCCACTACTTGGGAGGTGGAGACCGGAGGATCCGGGTTCACGGCCAGCCTCAGCTACTTAGTGAGGCCTCCGCAACTTAGTGAGACCCTGTTTCAAAATAAAGAATAAAAAATAGGGCTGGGGATGTAGCTTGGAGGTAGAATGCCCCGGTACCACACACACACACACACACACACACACACACACACACACACAAAGTTGTGAGCAGGAGGAAAAGCACCCAGGCTTGTGTCACCATCATACCGCAGAGTGCACTCTTCTCTTGTATAAATACACTGTCCATCATTGGGAACCAGAATGGGGGCTGGAGAGAGGAGTGGGATGAGAGCAGCCTCAGCGGAAGAAAAGGAGAACTAGGAGGGAAATAAGAAAGTGCCCAATGCCACGTTCATTAACGTGGACGGATGTGGCTCCGTGGTCCCTGGGGCACAACGTGAACACTTACATGTCATTCTCCTTTCTGAGTCCACAGATCCCTCCTCCTGTCCTCAGATTCCCTTTCTCCCCCTTTGCTGTCTGCTTCTATCCTCCTCCCTTAGATATTTTTTTCTTAATTCCCACAACATGAAACTCATTTTTATTTTCTCCCTGTTGTAAAAAGAAAATTCTAGATTTTTCTCCAATAAAAAGAAAAGGAAAACATTTTAAAATCACAAAATTCCAAATAGATTTTCCCTCCATGAATCTGCAATCTCAAATGGAAAGAAAGAAGAGTCTCTCCCTCCCAGACTTGCGAAAGAACTAGCACTATTGAGATGAAGGGAGACTGGGAATGAGTGAATCAGACTGGAGCGGGGGTGGAAAGGCAGACACCATGGTAGGGGCACGGCCACTGCTCAGCTCCCTCTGGTCTGCCCACCTTGCAGACGGGGGAACAGGGCTGCCCTCCCCTGGGCGGGCAAGGAAGGACAGAGGGGGCTTCCTGCCTTCCTTCTGACCCTCTAATAAATGGCAAGGAAAGAAAACAAGCTGTCTGTCACGCCCAGTGAAAACTCTGGAGTGACCCAGAGGCCCAGCCCTGCAAAATCCCCCCAGAGCTCACCTGGGGAATGAAGATGAAGCAGTTGATTGTGGTCGTGCAAACAAAGATGCCTCCAGACGTGAGTCCGAAGACCAGGTTGGGCCAGGAGTGCAAGTATCTGGTGACTACAAAAAGCAGCCCTGCAGCCAGTACCAGGAGGTTGACCCCAACCATGATGGTTAGGGACTGATTCACAGGAGGAGAGCTGACATGGTCCGTCAGGCCAGCCAGGTAGGCACCATACAGCAGGAACAGTCCCTGGAGGAGGAGAGGGGACACAGGGGCGCAGAGAAGTGGAGCAGCAGGTCAGGGAGCAGTAGGGTTGGGACCCATGTCCATGTCTGCAAAACTGGGCTAATAATACTTACCTTAAAGGGTCACTTGAGGATTTATTAAGAAAGCACACAGGAAAACCCTTACAGCAGCCCCATAGAACTAGTAGGTACTTAATAAATGTTATTTTCCTCTCTTTCACTGAGAATTAGTTTATCAGAGGTCAGCAAGTCAGCCATCAGACAGGACTCTCCTGGGACAAGGTGCAGGACGGGCTCATGTGGGTGGGTAGGCGCCTTGAAGAAAGGGCGATGGGCACAGGAGGACAGGGGCACATTGTGCTGTTGGCAGAGAGAGCTAACGCGTCCATTGTGTGGTGTGCACTGCACAAAGCTGACAGGGCACATGGACGCTGAAAGTGACCTGCGCTCCGCTTCTCGGGTCCTGAGCCACCAGAGGGGCAGTGCCCAGAGGGAGGGGCTTTTTTTTTTCTAATTTGCCCCCAAACACCATCTGCTTGCCAAGCTCTGCACCTGCAAGACTGCATCTGCCTAGAAGGGATGCCATTTTCTAATTGACACAAAGGATCTCTATAGGCTCTGGTGGCTCTGTGCCAGTGGGGGTTTATGGGAGATGAAGGGTGGAAAAGAGGAGAACAAAGGCGGCGGGACCTAGGCCAGGCTGTGGGGAGGGGCAGGCGTAGGCAGCTGATGCTGCTCTGTGCTTCTCACTGCTTGTAATATCCCGTCCCCACCACAAGGAACTCGGGGCCTATTCTTTTTCTATGACTATAAACCTATGCTCAGAGTTCTCTTACTAAGGACGAAATGACTCACAGCACCTTAAAGTGCCGCTTTTCCTGCAAGGTGCTGCATATATACAGAAACCAAAGCTTTAATCATAATAAATAGCATATAGCCAGCCACCATACAGGTGGTGCACACCTATCATCCCAGTACTTGCGAGGCTGAGACAGGAGGATCACAGGTTCAAGACCATCCTCAGCAACTTAGTGAGGCCTTCACCAACTCAGTGAAACCCTGTTTCAAAATAAAAAATAAAATAGGGCTGGGGTGTAGCTCAGAGATAGTATGCCCCTGGGTTCCATCCCTAGTACCTCCCTCCCCCCAAAAAAGCATAGCATATAGAGTCAACATATGTTTGCTTTTCTGACTATGTGCAAAGAGTCACACTGGATGTAGGGCAGAAACTTGCTCTACGAAGAGTAAGTTATGGTCTTGACTCTCAGGGCACTAGTCTGGTAGGGAGGTTTAAGGGAAGCATGCACTGGTCCTTATAACACGATGTGAAAATGCCGTGGGGGGTGAGATGGGGCTGGAACAATGGGGATTCAGAAGGAGAATGATGATAGTAAGGTCACATATCAGCAGGACACCTCCTGGTGACACTAAAGTCACATGAGCTGGCCAACTCCACCTGCAGGGACAGGTGGACTAATTTTTGGAGCACCAGATGTGCCAAGAGGGAAGGGGTCGGTACAACAGAGATGCCTCTGGGGACTGAAGGCCAACTGTTGGTTACCCTGAGATCTTCAATGATTAGAGGACACCGAAGTCGGGGGACTGGTGGGGCTTGACTTTTGGGTAACTGATATCATCAGATGGTATTTATTAGAGTTGAATTATCAATATTTTTAATCAAAGGTGAATGAAATGAATTCTGGGATTCTGAAATATAGCCAGGTGCAGTGGCACATACCTGTAATCCCAGCTACTCGGAAGTTTAAGACAGGAGGATCACAAGTTCAAGGCCAGCCTGGACAACTTAGTGAGACCCTGTCTCAAAATAAAACTTCACAAAAGGACTGGGGAGGTAGCTCAGTGTTAGAGAGCTTGCCTACCATGCACGAGGCCTGAGTTCAATCCCTAGTATCATCAGAAAAAAAAAAGTTCAAATATGCTTCTAATAAAATATTTTAATTCCATTAGTATTCTTGCTAAATGAAATTAGGCATGAATATAGCCTCTCCACATCTGTGACTCCTGTTCCCGTGTCATACTTGATCTTGTATGTCATTCTCCTTCACTGCTAAGGGCAGGGCGAGGGGGAGTTGAGGGGTGGGATGAGTTGCTGGGATGATTGGGGTTCCTGGAACTTAATGTGGAGATTGGGGTCATACTGGGGAGCTCCTCATTGGCCAGGAGCCCCTGGGGGTCTGGCTCAATCAGTTTCCTGATGCTCAGTACTCTTCCCCCTTCTTCTCTTGTCCCACAGAACAATATTCCAGTGAAATAAAATGGGAATGAGAACACATAAAAGGCAGCGGAGACAGTAAGTCCAGGTGGGCGACAGAGCGCTGCTGCGGGCGGGTGCTGGTGTCCGTGCCAGGGAGGATGAGCTCTGTCACAGGGCTCTGGGAACTGGGAGAGGACCATGGCTTTCAGAACTGTCCAGGGGACATGGGAAGAAAAAAAATATTAATATCTAACATGGATGGAGCTCTTGCTGCAGATCCAGGACGACTAAAAGCTCTTCGGATGTGCTAACTCTTCAGCAACTCGGAACAGCATGGAGGGTGCCCATCTCCCCTATCTTACTATTGAGGGCACTGAGGCCCCGAGAGGTTAAATGAAGCCCAGTGTCAGCTGGGAGGGGCCGAGCCCAAATTCAAACCCATTCTGTCACATTCAGAGGCTGATTTCCTTAACCATTAGCGAGATAGGAGAGATCACCGGCTGTTCACTTTATGGAGTCTCCTTTTACAAAATATTTCTACCAAAGTGAGGTGTGTATGTAACTAAAAAGCAAGGCTTCCCTGCTCCAGCCCATCCATCTCAGACCTGTTCCTAGTGGTAGAATGGGCAAAGTTTACCTTTTTCTTTTTTGGTGCTGGAGATTGAACCCATGGGTCATTCTACCTCTGAGCTACACCTCCAGCCCTTTTGATTTTTATTTTGAAACAGGGTCTCCCGTAATTGCTGAAGCTGGCCTCAAACCTGTGATCCTCCTGTCTCAGCCTCCCAAGTACTGGGATTACAGGTGTATGCCACCACCCCTGGCTAAGTTTACATTTATTTATTTACATTATTTGTTTATTTATTTATTTACTTATATACTTATTCATTCATTCACTTATTCTACCTCTGAGCTACATCCCTGCTCCTATTTAATTTAATTTATTTTTTTGTAGTACTAGGGATTGAGCCCAGGGGTATTCTACCTCTGAGGTACACTCCCAGCCCTATTTTACTTTTTAATTTGAAACAGGTTCTCACTAAGTTGCAGAGAGCCTCACTAAGTTGCTGAGGCTGGCCATGAACCTCTGATCCTCCTGTCTCAAGCCTCCCCAGTACTGGGATTGCAGGTGTGCACCACCACGCCCACTTAAAGTTTGCCTTTCAAGGCCACCAATTGTTACAAAAACTCCTCCTCCAGCTCACTGTGCTCCAGACTTCCTTGCCCTGATAGTCAACAGCAGCCTCATGTCAGGCAGGGCAGGCCCTGTTCACTAAGGTACCAACCTGCCCCATACCCTCAAGAGCCAGTTCCCTGTCCCTCCAAGCTGAAAACCAGCTAAGAGGAATATGAGGAGACATCATCCTCATCTTAATTTGTTCTCCTGAGTGTGTGTACTATGCCTCTGTGTCTGTTTTTTTTTTTTTTTGCGGTACCGGGGATTGAACCCAGGGGCGTTCTACCTCCGCGCTACACCCCCGGCCCTATTTTTTTATACTTTATTTTGAAACTGGGTCTCACTAAGTTGCGGAAGGCCTCACTAAGTAGAGAGAGAGAGAGAGACAGGGAGAGAGAGAGAGAGAGCTGAGGCTGGCCGCGAACCTGGATCCTCCGGTCTCCGCCTCCCAAAGTACTGGGATTACAAGCGTGCGCCACCACGCCCGGCTTTCTGTGTCTGTTTTGAGGACTGCTCTTAGTACCCTGTATAGTTATCCTGTACCCTCTGAAAACAGTACCCTACGTTTGTCCATCTAACAGAGACCAAGGATGGGGTGTTGGGGGCAGTATGGGGATTCTTTGAGGCAACTGGAACCCTCAAAGGACGCCACGGGCCGGGCGTGGTGGCGCACGCTTGTAATCACAGTACTTGGGAGACTGAGAAGGAAGATCCGGGTTCGCAGCCAGCCTCAGTGACTTAGTGAGGCCCTCTGCAACTTAGTGAGACCCTGTTTCCAAATAAAGAATAAAAAATAGGGCTGGGGGTGTAGCCCGGAGGTAGAATGTCCCTGGGTTCAACTCCCAGTTCCGCAAAAAAAAAAGTATACCACGGATGCTGTCGTCTGTCTTAGAGGCAGACCTGCTTCCAGCCACAGTGACAAAGTCAGGTGGGTAAAAGGCAGCAGCATGTTGTGACCCAAGTCTTGAAGAAAGACACAGAGGCATAGTACGCACACTCAGGAGAACAGACTAAGCTCAGAGAATGTCTCCTCGTATTGCCCTTGCAGGGGAGCTGTGGAAAAAATGGGTATTACTGAATCAAATTAATAACAGACCACAAGCCAGGAGTGGTGGTGCACGCCTGTAATACCAGTACTTAGGAGGCCGAGACAGGAGGATGGCAAGTTCAAGGACACCCTCAGCAATGTGGTGAGACTCTTAGCAACCTAGTGAGACCATGTTTCAAAAAATAAAAAAAACAAAATAAATGCTGGGCGTGGTGGTGCATGCCTGTAATCCCAGTACTGGGAAGGCTGAGACAAGAAGATCACAGGTTCAGAACCAGCCTCAGCAACTTAGTAAGGCTCTCAGCAACTAGTGAGACCCTGTTTCAAAATAAAAAAATAAAAAGGGCTGGGAGGTATAACTCAGAGGTAGAATGCCCCTGAGCACCACAAAACAAACAAACAAACAAACAAACAAACAAACACACATAAAAAGGGCTGGCTGTATAACTCAGAGGTAGAATGCCCCTGGGTTTGATCCCCAGTACCACAAAACAAAACAACAAAAAATGGACCATAACATGAGAGAACGCAGTTCGTGAATTCCAGAGGACTTGAGGGCAGACTGAACGAGAAAGTCCACAGAGTTGGAAAAGTGGTCCCCCAAACAGATAAAAAGTAGAGAAATAACAAGGATCATGGCTTTGAGATGTGTGCATCAACAGAGGAGATCGCCGAGTTTCAGACCCTTTGTCGACGCCATTAATTAAAGGACCTCATTAGTTCTTGTAATTCCCTCTTCATATCCATTTTGTTGGTGACAGATAAACTGTATCTCAAGAAGATGCGGTCACCAACCTTGCATCCTAAGACGAGAGCAATCCAGACATCGGAGTAGCGTGAAGCACAGAAGTGTGTGTTGGTCAAAGAGCAGGATACATCTCTCCCTGTCACCTAGGAAGGACACAGGGTCAGGTGTAAGAGTGCCCACAATTACCAGGCTCACACAGCAGATCTTTGTGAATAGCCTGGAGTATGAACTCCTTCACAGCACACATTCCCCCCTCGGTATGTAAAAATGGAAACGTGGAGGTGACTCCATTGGAACCCCAAAGAGAGTGACTACAAGCTGGAGGAAAAGATGATATAGTTGGGTGGGCACGTGGGTGCTGGGTGGCAGCAGAATTACCCCTCAGTCACATGCTTTGTGGCCTTTTTTTCTTTTTTTTTCTGTCCTGGGGATTGAACCCTGGGGCTGTCTACCTCTGAGTCATATCCCAACCCTATTTTATTTTTTATTCTGAAACAGTGTCTCACTAAGTTGCTGAGGCTGGCCTCAAACCTGCAATCCTCCTGTCTCAGCCTCCTGAGTATTGGGATCACAGGTGTGACCCACCACACTTGGCCAGTCATGTGCTTTGAAACCACAGTTATTTAAAATAGTGCCTTGGAAAAATTACAGAGTTATTTCACATCAGGGAATGTTATTTGCAAACAGTTGGCTCCTTACACTTTAGATCCTGCAGTGCTATGTTTTCCACTGAATTCCTTAGCCCTCTGTGATGTTGGGGGAAAAGAGACTTAGCGAGGTTAAGCAACTTTCCCAAGGTCACATGCCTGGTGAGCTTGGTAGTGCTGGGATTTGAACCAGGATGACTGGCTCCAAAGACAGCCTCGAAATACTACCTCTACCTCTTAATAATTAGGGGAAGGCAACGACACATCACTGGAAGTTCTCATTATTCATCATGTGGAAGCAGAGATAGCTACCAGGCAGACTCCAGGTGCCAATATTTCATAAGAAGGGCTGGGGTGAGGGCAGGAGGAGCAGAGGGAGGGACAGTTTGGCCTGCAGAGAGGGGCAGGGAGCGCAAGGCAGCCACAGTTCCTGAAGCTCCTTCCCCTTCTTGCTGCAAGGATGGTCACACAGTGGATGCGGCTGGGAGAATGACCCCTGTGACCACAGAGGCCATTCTAATTCCAGGCCAGAATTAGAAGCCCCAGGGACTGGCCCCTCACCGTCATGCTGACACCGAGGATCTGGAGGCACTGGATGGGATCAGTCAGCACCCATGTCACCAGCAGGATCACATCAGCCATCACCAGGGCTGCCACCAACCCCAGTAACTGCAGGTCTTTGATAATCTGCAAAAGAATCAAAGTTGGAATGTCCCCTTGCTTGCTCACATGTGGGTAGAGTGTCCCACATGCTCCGAGCTGTGGGCTCTAGGGACAGCCCTCCCAAGGAACTTCAAAGGCAGCCATCAGAGACGACACAGGCACCAAACATTTGCAATGATTTCTATGTTGCTATTAGCACTATTACCATTAAATACTTCCATTCGTTTAACTTTTTCAATGTCCTATCTTTTCTAACAATGGATTCAAGGGGTCTTATCAAATAAATACGTTATTATTTCTAGATATGTTTCGATGAACACACAGAGCAAGGTGGGTGTTTTAACATCCATCTGCTAACATCTATTAACTCAGAGAGTGGGATGGAGAGATGGGGGTGGGGGCACAAGGAATTATTAACATTTTATTTATATACATAGGAACTATTTGATATAATATGAAGAGACTATGTTACTTTCATAACCATAAAGTAAAATTAAGAAAAAACTGTGGCAGGAGAAAACTTTGAGAAATACCAGGGAAGAGAGACGACAAGAATCATGACGAAGGCTCAGGTGAGGACTGTATGCAGCACTGATGAACTGGGGAAGAACTGTGGCTCTAAGCTTTTGACAACCAATGAAAGGAAAGAAGTACACCCAGTTACATGATTCAGCAAAGTAGATCAGTTGCCTAAACAAATTGTTCAAAACCAGTAATAAAGAGGAACTCTCCAAAGCAACCTGTGAAAAAAGACACATGCAAACAGAACAAAGGTAAGGAAGATATCAGACTCCTCATCAGATACAAGGCCACATGAGAAGATGGTGGAGGGACAGCTTCAAAGTGCTGAATGATAAAAAGAAAACCTTGGTTTAGAATTCTGTACCCAGAGCTGGGTGTGGTGGTGCATGCTTGTAATCCCATTACTTGGGAGGCTGAGAAATCAGTTCTCTACAATTCGATCTGTGGATTCAACACAATTCCAACTAAAATCCCAATAGGATTTTTGTAGAGACTGACAAACTGATTGAAAAATTCATATGGAAATGCAGAGGACCTAGAGTAGCCAAAATGACATCGAAAGAGAAGAACACAAGTGGAGAATGGACACTCCCTGATTTCAAAATTTAATACAAAGGTACAGAAATCGATGTAATAAGATATTGGTATCAAGATAAATAAACACAACAATGAAACAGAAAGAAAAGTCCGGAAATAGATCCATACATCTATGAAAAACTGATTTTCAACAAAAGTGCAAAAGTAATTCAGTGAAGACAGGACAGTCTTTTCAACAAATGAAGCCAGAACGATTGTATATCCATATGTAAAAAAATGCACGGTAAGCCGGGCAAGTTGGTGCATGCTTGTAAGCCCAATCCTTGGGAGGGTGAGAGAGGAGGATGACAGACCAGCTTCAGCAACTTAGTGAGCCCGTTTCAAAACAAACATACAAACAAAATGAACATTTTCAAATACATTACACCATATTCCAAAATCAACTCAAAATAGACTACAGGCCTAAATGTAAAAACTAAAACTCTAAAATTTCTAAAAGTAAACACAGGAGGGAAATATTTTGGTGCCTTAAGTTAGGCAAAAATTTCTTAGATATGATATCCAAACCACGATCCATAAAGAACAAATTGGTAAATTGAAATTCATCAAAATTAGAAAGGTCTTCTCTTTGAAAGACACTCAAGTAAATCAAAAGAAAGTAAATAAAAAAGAAAAATATTTCTGTAAATCATATATCTGATAGGAAACTTGTCCCAGAATAATAAAAATTTAATTTTAAAAAATAGTGAAAGAAGGCCGAGACAGAAGGATTGCTGATTTGAGGCCAGCCTCAGCAACATAGCAAGGCCCTCAACAAATTAATGAGACCCTGTTTCAAAATAAAAAAATAAAATTGGGCCTAGGGTGTAGCTCAGAGGTAGAATACCCCTGGGTCCAATCCCCAATTCCCATCCCCCGCACACACACAGAGGGAAAAAAAGTGAAAGATTTGAACAGACACTTCACCAAAGAAGATACATGGGTGGCAAATAAGCATGGGAAAAGATGCTCAATATTGCATTAGGGAAATGCAAATTAAAACCACAGTGAGCTACTCTACTACACACACTAAAATGAAAAAGACCGACAAAATCAAAAGTTGGCAAGGATGCAGGTTGGTGGGGAGGTAGACTGGAACCACTGCTTTGTCAAACAGTTGTCACTTTTTTTTTTTTTTTTTGCGGTACCAGGGATTGAACGCAGGGGCGTTCTACCTCCGCGCTACGCCGCCGGCCCTATTTTTTTTATACTTTATTTTGAAACCGGGTCTCACGAAGTTGCGGAGGGCCTCGCTAAGTAGAGAGAGAGAGAGAAAGACAGGGAGAGAGATAGCGAGAGAGCTGAGGCTGGCCGCGAACCCGGATCCTCCGGTCTCTGCCTCCCAAAGTACTGGGATTACAAGCGTGCGCCACCACACCCGGCCCAGTTGTCACTTTCTTAAAAAGTTAAATATAGCTGGGCGTGGTGGCACACACTTGTAATCCCGGTACTTGGGAAGCTGAGACCAGAGGATCCGGGTTTTCAGCCAGTCTCAGCTACTTAGTGAGGCCCTCCACAACTTAGTGAGACCCTGTTTCAAAATAAAGAATAAAAATTAGGGCTGGGAGTGTAGCCTGGAGGTAGAATAACCCTGGGTTCAATCCCCAGTACCGCAAAAAAAAAGTTAAATATACACTTATCATATGACTCAACCATTCTACTCTTAGGTTTTATCAAAGAGAAATGAAATCATATGGTATCTACAAAAATGTGTGCATGAATTTTCATAGCATTTTAAAAATTTATTTATTGTAGTACTAGAGATTGAACTCAGGGGTATTCTACCTCTGAGCTACATCCCCAGTCCTTTTTTATTTTTATTTATTTTTTTATTTTGAAATAGGGTCTCACTAAGTTGCACGGGGCCTCGCTAAGTTGCTGAGGCTGGCCTCAAGCCTGTGATCCCCCTGTCTCAGCCTCCTAAGTACTGGAATTACAGGGCCTACATGGGTGCAGGTGTGTGCCATCATGCCTGGATAGCATCTTCATTTTTAATAATCTTGAACTGGAAACAACCCAAACATCCATGAACAGGCAGTTGGATAAGCAATTGTATGTCTCTACACTGGAACAGTACCCAGCAGTAATAAAGAAAGAACTACTGACGCACACAACAACATGGATGAATAATTACACTATTCACCAAAATAATTATACGGTACTTGGGAGGCTGAGACAGGAGGATCACAAGTTCAAGGTCAGCCTCAGCAACTTAGTGAGACCCTCATCAACTTAGTGAGAACTTGTTCAAAATAAAAAAG
The DNA here is from genome assembly GCA_004027185.1 of Glis glis. Classification (NCBI taxonomy): domain Eukaryota; kingdom Metazoa; phylum Chordata; class Mammalia; order Rodentia; family Gliridae; genus Glis; species Glis glis. Next base: position 15,495 of record PVJS01013754.1, on the reverse strand, counting down.
GGCTGAGGGTATAAACAAACAGAATAAATTATATGGGAAAAACAAACCAGACCCCCCCAAAAAAAAGAGCACATACTGTATGATCCCATTTATATGAAATTCTGGAAAATGCAAACTATAATGACAGAAAGCAAATCAGTGGTGTCCTGAGGAGAGGGACAGATGATATAAGGACTGGATGGCGAGGAACTAAGGAAGCTTTGGGGGATGCGGAATATGTTCCCTATACACCATGCTTCATGGGTGCGCACATATGTCGAAACTTATCAAGTCATATGCTGCAAATAGATGCAGTTCCTTGCATGTCAATTATGCCTTAAAAAAGCTATTTTTGAAAAAGGAATCAGTGTTCTAGAGGGATGGATGAACTTTTTGTCCTTTCAGGCAATCTTCTTCATCTGCATGGTTACTCACAGCTGAGCTTTTCATAAATATTCATCATGATTCAATAATGTTTGCTAAAAAAAACCCCTCATCATTCCAAAGAAGTAGGCTGGACTGAATGACATAAGAGGTCTGGGAAGAGCCTCTAGTCAGAGGCTGCCGGTCAGGCTGAGGTCTGGGAGCCGGATAAAGTGGAGGGGTGTGGTCGCATCAATGCCTGGTATCAGGGATTTGTGGGTGATCTGGCTGCCACATGGCTTCTGGGGCTGATTCTATCTGCTGAAGGGGTTTCCTCTTCCTTCACTGCTCTAGCCACATCCTCTTCGTATAATGCCGGGCGTGGTGGCGCACGCTTGTTGTAATCCCAGTACTTTGGGAGGCGGAAACCGGAGGATCCGGGTTCGCAGCCAGCCTCAGCTAGCTCTCTCTCTCTCTCTCTCTCTCTCTCTCTCTCTCTATCTATCTATCTACTTAGTGAGGCCCTCTGCAACTTCGTGAGACCCGGTTTCAAAATAAAGTATAAAAAAAAATAGGGCCAGGGGCGTAGCGCGGAGGTAGAACGCCCCTGCGTTCAATCCCCAGTACCGCAAGAAAAAAAAAAAAGAACTGCCATCTACATAGAGAAGACCCGGTCTCCAGGGAGAGAAATAATGCTGCCCATAGGCTACAGCTCCTCTGCAATGGCTCTCCCTCCTGCCACTTCCAGACCACGCCTGTGCCAAGCAACAGTCTGTCAGGAGCTCTTGTTCTCCCTCACGCCTGTGCCAGGTATTAGCAGGTCCCCATGGGGCCTGGGATGGGTGCAGGAGAAGCAGAGCCCAGGTTCAAAGACCCAGCTTCCCTAGTACTGACTCACAGTCTTCCAGCTGTGGGTCTTTCTGAGGCCACATGACTCCAAGGTTTGAAGTGAGGAGCAAGATCTTCCTGAACGGGGTAAGGCCCGGTGATGTGCGCAAGCTTCTCTAGCATTTACTCCAGCGTGGAGCTGCTCTCTGCGATCCAGCATGGTGTACGTGCTGCCTACTCACCACTCTCTTGTCCGGGACCCTCTGGGTAAACACCTTGTAGAGTCGCCAGCTCTTCCCCAGAATGGGGCCAAACACGAGGGAGGTCCCGATGCAGAGCATGGACAGTCTTATCTATGGGTGGAAGGGGCAGAAGCAAGAGTCAGGAGAGGAGCCTCTGTTGGTTTTCCATGCATCCTGGTCTGCAAAGCCTTAGGCCCACGGAGGACCTGGGGCCTCACGATCATATGTGCCAGGGATCGCCTCTGACTGTGCCCATGCCAAGGACTCAGGGAACCAGTGCTCATGGAAGCAGCTGGTATAAAATTTGATCAAAGCTTTAAGAGTATGTTCAAGACAAAATTTCAAAACATCACCTACCTGAATGAGAGTTTCCATCGAGCTCCCCACTAAAACATCTTGAATCCCAAAGAGGAAAGCGCTACTGTAGGTCAGACAACTGCCCAGCAAGGTCACGATGTTCAGATTAGGACTGGACATCTTCACAATCCTAGATGGGATTCGGAAGAAAGACACAGCCCTGAAGCCCTTGCACTGGGGCCAAAGATGTATGTACGAGATCAACGCTTCCTCCCCAGCTAGTCTCCATTGCAGCCCAGGTGGAGGGCCCCTGCCTGGAAGAAACCACTTTACTTGTCCTGTGAAAACATATGCTTGCTTGCTTTATTATTTATTTATATATTTATTTATTTATTTATTTTATTTTTGTGGTATGAGGATTGAACCCAGGTGTGTTCTACCTCTGAGCTATACCCCCAGCCCTATTTTATTTTTTATTTTGAAATAGGGCCTCACTAAGTTACTGAGGGTCTGGCTAAGTTGCTGTGACTAGCCTTGAATCTGCAATCCTCTTGTCTCAGCCTCCCAATCTCAGACTGGCATTACAGGCATGTGCCACCACACCTGGCTTATATGGTTAATTCAAATTTATTTTCAAAGAGAACTAAATTCTGGTACTTCTTGCTTTGTGACTCCAAGTCTTTTTTTTTTTTTTTTTTTTTTTTTGCGGTACCAGGGATTGAATGCAGGGGCGTTCTACCTCCGTGCTCGCCCCCGGCCCTATTTTTTATCCTT
>PVJS01013754.1:0-12912 GCA_004027185.1 Glis glis | reverse complement strand
ACAGAGAGAGACAGAGAGAGACAGAGAGAGAGCTGAGGCTGGCCGCGAATCTGGATCCTCCGGTCTCTGCCTCCCAAAGTACTGGGATTACAAGCGTGCGCCACCATGCCCGGCCTCCAAGTCTTTTAAAAGAAGGCTGACTACCTACACCCAGGAGTATTCAATAAGGGTTAGGATCCTACCATGAAGTTTGGGGTTGTTAAGGGACTGCCATATGCAGTAGTGAATACCTAAAGAGCAGGTAGACACCCAGAGAGACAGTTTGGAGCTTTTGGGGATGAGCTGTAAAGTAAACTACTATTTGGAAAGAGGTGTGGGATTTATTTTTTTGAGACACTATTTGCTTTATTTATTTATTTTGAGGCTATATGGTCTTTTTTTGGGGGGGTGGTACTGGGGATTGAACCCTGGGGCATTCTACCTCTGGGCTACATCCCCAGCCCTATTTTTTATTCTTTATTTTGAAAACGGGTCTCACTAAGTAGCTGAGGCTGGCTGAGAACCTGGATCCTCTGGTCTCCACCTCCCAAGAACTGGGATTACAAGCTTGCACCACCACACCTGGCTTATTCACTTTATTTGATATGTAAATTGTTTTCTTTTCTCTACTTGAGTAAGAAAGAGGAAGCTGGGATGAAAAGTAGGAAATTTGGGCAGGGTCTTTCTTGGAGTAGTAGGTGGAAGGTCAGAGGTATGTGTGGACAGCTGAGATCTCAGACAAACCCTGGGCACCAGCAGAAATTCAGGATGAGAGATGGTTAATCTAAGGGGAAAACTGGGTACAGGATAGTGACTGATAACAAATAAAATCAACAAGTAACAAGAAGAAATGTAATTGGATTTAAACATTTTAGTCTAAATAGTGTGCCCACATAAATGCAATGTAATTACTAATAGTCATTTCATAATTATTATACTTTTTTTTGCAGTTAAACTTTTTTTTTTTTTTTGCCTTGCACATGCTTGGCAAGCACTCTACCACTGAGCTACACCCCATCCCTTTTTATTTGGAAACAGGGTCTCGCTAAATTGCCCAAGCCGTCCTTGAACTTGTCATCCTCCTGCCTCAACCTCCCAAGTAGCTGGGATTACAGGTGTGCATCCCCACACTCTGCTTTATGCTTTTATTTATTTACTTGTTTTGGTACTGGGGATTGAACCCAGGGGCATTCTACCTCTGAGCTACACCCCCAGCCCTTTTTATTTTTTATATTGAGACAGAATCTTGCTAAGTTGCTGAAGGTCTCACTATGTTGCTGAGGTAACTTACAAGCCTCCTGTCTCAGCCTCTCAAGTGCTAGGATTATAGGCATGTGCCACCTCACCCAACTACTTCTATTTTTAAATAACAACTGAGGAGGAAGACATTCTTTTCTATGTATCTCAATTACCTGGCTGAGCAGCTTAAAGGCCAGGGCCAAGGCATGACCAACCACTTTATGTGGCCTATTTTATTTTTAGGTTTGTGCTTTTTAAATTCTTTTTTAAGCCAGGTGTGGTGGCGTGCACTTGTAATCCCAGTACTTGGGAGGCTGAGACCAGAGGATAGCAGGTTCTCGGCCAGCCTCAGCTACTTAGTGAGGCCCTCTGCAACTTAGTGAGACCCTGTTTCAAAATAAAAGAATAAAATAGGGGGTGGGGGTGTAGCTCGGAGGTAGAATGCCCCTGGATTCAATCCCCAGTACCGCAAAAAAACTTTTTTAGAATAGTTATTCATTCATTTTAATTATACAAATTAATGGGTTTGACTGTGACATTTCTTTTTCTTTCTTTCTTTCTTTTTTTGTGAATATCATGAATAGCACCACAGTAAACATGGCTTGTAGGTCCCTCTGTTGTGTGTTGACTTCATTTCTTTAAGGGTACATACCCAGGAGTGGAGTGATCTAACTGGATCATACAGCAGTTCTATTTTTAGTTTTTTTGAGTAATCTCCATATTGTTTTCCATAGTGGTTGTACTAATTCACATTCCCACCAACAGGGTGTAAGGGCTTCTTTTTCCTCCACATTTTTACCAGCGTTTGTTAATTTTTGTTTTTTGGTAATAGACATTCAGTGCAGCCTATTTTGATGAGAAGCAAAATACCTAGAAGGCATCAGACCGCCTGCCGGGGCCGTCTTTGCAAAGTCCTAACCACCGCGGTCCAGCTTGGTTACTTCTTGGTGGCCTGGTAATATATCCACACACCCGAGAAGAGCAAACCAGCCACGAGCACTGTCGCCACGGGCCGATGAGTCCAGTCGAGCTTAACCTTGTCTCGTAGTTGAAAACATTGCTGTTTTTCTGTCTCTAAAAGTGAGAACATCTTTCATGTATACCCTTTGTAAAATGTGGATAATAATAATCTTACTTTCTATCCAAGAGATATGAGAATTTAATGAGGCAGTACGGGGACAGGGCCTGGCACACAGTAGGCATGCCCCCAACGTTAGGAGCTAGTACTAGAATCTCACCATCTTTCAGATCTTAGTAACCTAGGAACCACCTTTTCCAAGTTCTTCTGTTTCTTTATCACCTATACTCAACCAACCACAAAGTTTTTCCCATCTTATGTCCAAGTCTTTCTTGGAGTTTCTCCTCATTCTCCATTCCTGCTACTACATTTTTATCCAGGATTTGATCATGGGAGGAGCTGAAGTCAGGTGTTGGGGGAGTGCACTGACTCTGCACTCAGCTGCGTGACTTAGAGGCCATCACTTAACTACTCTGTTTTCTCATCTGTGAAATGAAGATAAGAGCATCTTTTGCATCCACCCCACCGGCAACTGTGAGAATCAAACGAGGTGTGGGCCAAAACTCTTCGCAAACTTTAGGGTGATGCAAAAATATTTATTTTTTTGGTGTAACCTTCAGTTCTTTGTAACACCAGTTTTTTTCTATCCTAATACACCCTGTATATTACTTCCAGACTTATTTCCCTAATATACTATCTTCATCACTTAGCAAAAGAGTGACAGGTGCAGGGCTGGGATATAGTTCAGTGGTAGAGCACTTGCTTAGCAAGGATAAGGCCCTGGGTTATATCCCCAGTACTGAAAGCAAAAAAGTGACATGTATAAAGAACATGGTTCTATTGTTTGCCTTAAATTTGCTGTATCCAAATTTAAGATCTAGCCCCTTCCTACCTAGCTACTTACTCAAGTCGACCTCCACTGTCTCCATGGTTTCAAATTGTGGACTTAAGGAGAGTGATCTTCCTTAATTTCTTTGACTCTCCATGAAAAAAGGGGGATTACATGGTAAATATTAGCTACATCAATAAGAACGACGCTAAGCTGGGTGCGGTGGCGCACGCGTGTAATCTTGGGAGGCTGAGACTGGAGGATCTGGGTTCGCGGCCAGCCTCAGCTACTTAGTGAGGCCTCTGCAGCTTAGTGAGAACCTGTTTCAAAATAAAGAATAAAAAATAGGGCTGAGGGTGTAGCTCAGAGGCAAAATGCCCCTGGGCTCAATACCTAATACCGCAAAAAAAAAAAAAAAGAATGATGCTAGCCAACATCTTCACAAAGCATTTTTAAAGAAAACTACATTAGAAAGACCAGTGTCTACACTGGTTGAGAATAGAGGGCACTACTGACCCAGCCATCGGTGTAGTCAGAAGCTTGGGCGGTGGCGTAGCCAGTGGGTGGACTCCCGAAGACCAACACCGAAGGCCGTTCTTTTGTGTGTGTGTGTGTGTGGTGCTGGGGATTGAACCCAGGGGCATGCTATTTCTGAGCTATACTCCCAGCCCTTTTTATTTTGATAGAGTCTCACTAGTTTGCTAGAGCCTCACTAAGTTGCTGAGGCTGTCCTCAAACCTGTGATCCTCCTGTCTCAGCCTCCCAAGTACTAGGATTACAGGCATGCACCACCATTCCTGGCCCCCAAGGCCATTCTTCCCACGGTTGTGCAAATGCTCCTGCACATAAGCCATGAATACCTGGTGGTGGCTTCCTCACCAAACACCTGCCTGGCTCTCATAACCACGCATCTGATCTGTCTAGATCACCGATGGACAGATTTCTTACTTTATTCCTCTCTGCATCCAGTTTATTTGAACACCCCAATATGAAATATTGATTTAGAATTGTTCCCCTTTCTGAAGCGAATCAGTGGAATTACTATCATCAATATGTACATGTGAGAATAAACCAACATCATTCTTGGTACTTCATATGTGTGCATGTATGTGTGCATGTATGTTAACATCAAATTGATATTCACTGTGATGTAAGACTCCAATGCACCAATAAAAGCACAAGAAAAGAAAAAAAGAGAATTGTTTCCCTTTCTGATCGAGTTAAGAAGAACTCAATTTAGTTGGTTTTGATGAAATAGTACACAGTCTTCACCTCTCAGACACTGCTATAACTTAATTGTTCAAATAGACATACTATGGACTTACATAGGTATATTTTCATATTTTTTTCTGAGAAATTTTACTGAAAACTTGTCTCAGAAAAGAAAAAAAGTGAATAGAAGATGATTTTCCTATTTTGTTTGGCTAAGCGAACACCTGCAGAGTCACTTAAAGGAGAATCATCTCCGATTCAGCAGGGGAATCATGTTTGTCTGGGGAAAGTCTTTGCCACATTGATACAAATTCAACCACCAATGCCTTTTATATGTTTGTTGAACTAAAAGATGAAGCCTACATAGCTGAATATTTTAATTCAGCCACAAGCACGCATAATTTCCACAAAGCCAGAAGATTTAAATATTGCATTCTTAATTATAAATACCCAGTACTATCTTTATTACTTGTGTCCCATTTATGAAGAGTTAAAAGCCTGAACTTTCAGACTGATTGTCTGAAACAAGGTGAGCTTTTTTTATTTTGTTTTAAAGGACGATATAGCTATCTCACTACTTCTTCATTTATTGGTTGGAAATGTAAGACAAGAGCTTTCTTGATTTTTCTATTTTCAAGTAAAGTCTTAATATCTACAGATAAGTACCTGTTGATACCTATAGATAAATATCTGTCAACATCTGCAGAACTTGTATAATCCTGAATTATTTCAACAGTCTTTAGTGAATTCTAATGCTTAAGAAGCATCCACCAGCTCACAGGTATGATATTTTTAAAATATTTATCAAATACTGGTTTCTGAGTCAGGCATGGTGGCACACAGCTGTAATCCTGGTACTTGGGAGGCTGAGACAGGAGGGTCGCAGATTCAGGCCAGCTTCAGCAACTTAGCGAGGCCTTTAGAAACTTAGCAAGACCCTGTTTCACAATAAAAAATAAAATAGGGCTGAGGGTATAGCTTGGAGGTAGAATGCCCTGGGTTCAATCCCTAGTACCACACCAAAATAAATAAATTAATAAGTTAAATAAAAATAAATTGGTTTCTGAACCTGAAGATTTATTATATTTGGAGTTACTGAGTCTGGAGACATGGCCCAAGATTGGGGCAGAAGGTATTTCTTGGCATGCTGTGACTATTAGAAAACTTTCCTAAGATGTCACAGGACCTGCTTTCTAAAAGGTGATATGAGTTGATATAAATAGTACATTGAGCTTTAACATATCTAGAACCAAATATGGATGCCTTTTCAAAAAAAACTATTTAGTAAAAGAATTAAGATTTAAATTGTGAGGATTTAGTGAGTTTCTTTTTTCAATCCACTGTTTTTGATCTGTGTGACCATGCGATTATAAATCTCATGTAAAACTCCAAACAGCTTTATCATAATGTTATCTGATGTGTTCCTGCAAATTTGATTTTTGTCTTTTTGCTGTTTCTAACAGCAAATTCTATTTCTAATGTATGAGTCAATCTGAACCTAATTCAAATTCTGTACACCTCAAATAGTGGTGTGACCTCTAACCATTTATGTTTAAACTCTGCATCACACGGGCTGGCCCTGCTCCTTCCTCCCTTGCCTGGGCCACCGTCTTAGGAGAACATCCCAGGAGATGTCATTAACCTTCAACCTTCAGACATCTACATTCTTTATGACTTCACTTTATTCCACTACAGACACCCACCCCAAATGGTTCCGCTCCCGGCATTTTAAACATCAACATGCTGCTCTTTGACTACAATCCTTCCAAAATTTAACTCCTAGTCTTCTCCCCAACCTGTTCCTCCCACGTTCTTCCCCAGTTCAAAGGGAACTCCAGCTTTCCATTCGCTTGGACCAAACACCTTGGAGTCATCCTCCACTCTCGCTCACCTCCCACATCCAATCTGTCATGAAATCTTGTGGCCTGTATCCTTGAAATACATCCAGAACCCAACCAACCACTTCTCACCACCTCTGCTGCCACCACCTGATCAAAGTCTTTCTTGCAATAGCCGCCTAACCAGTCTCCCTGCTTCTACCCTGGAACTTCCCTGAAGTGTATTTTCAACATAGCATTCAAGTGATCCATTGAAGGTAAATCAGATCACACCACTTCTCTGCTCAAAACCCTGCAACAGCTTTCTGCTTTCCAGAGGAAAAGCCAGCCTCTACCGGGTCTCCAAAGCATATGTGCTTGGCCACTACCTAATTTCCTACCTCTTCTTGCCCACTCCACTCTGGCCACATAGGCCTCTTTGAAAACAGGACTAACACACACTTTGAGGCTTTGAAGTGTGTGAATATCCCTGCCTGGATATTTCAATCTACACATCTGCATGGCTCATTCCCTTTCTCCCTTCATATTTTGTTCAAATGTTCACCTTCTTAACCAGGGCTATAATGACATCCCCATTTAAAATTATGCCCTTCTTCTTCAATTCCAAATCCTTCTTATCCTGCTCTATTCCCTCCTCCCTATCCCACCATAGAACTTTGTACCTTTTAACATAGTACATAACTTACTTAACTCTTATTATTGGATTGTCTTTTCCCAATTAGAATTGTTCATGATGAACTCCCAGTGCTAGACTCCTACCCGGACATTGAAGGCACTCACTAAGCACTTGATGAATGAATGAAGGAGGCTCCTGTTCTCTGGCCCTCTCAGGTGCTTACTCCTAACACACTTGCTCCTTGAGAGCCTACTGACCTCCATTTCCTTGGTTCCTTTGTTTCCTCATAGTCTATCTCTCCCTTTCTCCACCCCATTTCAAACCTTTGCTTAGTCACCTGAACTCTTCTCTCAGTACCACCCAAACAAGTCCTTTTGCTGCACCTACCCAATACATACAACTCAGATAAGAATTACAACCCACTGTCTGCTTTTATATCCGGGCAGCTGAGCACTGCAGGGGGAAATTATACAACCTTGCAGACTGTTGCCACCCAAATCAGCGGTTTCCAACATCAATCAGCCAAGCTTCCTGTGCCACCAATTGTTTTATTTGCTCTATGAGATATTTTTCTACATTTTCTCTGTGAGTGAATCATCTTATTGGATTCAAAGAAATAAGAACACTGTCTAGATGACATCCTCAAGTCTAGGTTTGATGCCATCCTCTATGTCCTTATAACACCCAGGGTATATGTGCATCAATAAATTGTTATGTTATAGTACTACCATATTTATGTCTGTCCTATCGGACAAACATAAAGCCAGGTTTTGATTCATCTGTATCTCAGTCCCTGGCACAGTCTTTGGAAAATGCTAAGTATTTCATAACCATTTGTTGAACAAATGAATAAATCCACTAATAGATAAGGCCTGTCTTGTCTTTCTTTCTTTGTCCTCTTCCCTAATCTCATTTTCCCTGGCAAAGCTCTCCTCTGTTGGGTGGGAGGATGGGGACGAGGCAGGTGAGTCAAAAGGATCTAAAGTGCTGCACATCCCTGAGAGTCAGAGGAAGCCACAAACCAGCTCAGCACCTGTGTGTTGGGACAAGAGGGGCACATTCTGGGTAATGGCAGCAGTTCTGGGGAGATTCCCATGGTCTCTCCTGGGATGGCTGAGAACTGCTGGCGTTGTGGAACACAAAAAGGCCAGAGATATTTTGGAGGCTCCGGTTGCTGTGGACCTCCTTAAACACTGGGTTCTGACCACCTGGAAAATCCATACACCCCAAGTCCTCACTGAAAACCCTTGTTGTCTGGGTGAACCCCTCCTGGGCTTCCCTCTCAGCATAGTTCTGAAAGGAGTCTAAAAATGAAGGAGAGAAAGGATCCTAAGGGGATGTTTGTGCGGCTTTCGCTCTCCCGTCTCTGTGCCTAGAAAGTGCAGTATCTGAGGATGTATTTATTCACATATGCACCTGCACAGATATGATCACTTGTGTCCAATGAGATCAGGCTACTTCAAAGATTCCTTTCCATTGGCTGAATTCTTCCTGAAGAATTCTCCTAGGAAATGCTCTTGTCCGCTATGTCTCTTACATCATGCGCCGAGGGCCACATAGGCCCAGAAATATGACAACAGCCCTTGTCGAGCAATTGATGGATAAGACCTCATCCTCACAACAACACAGACTTCCAATTCTCAGCTGACATCTGCATCAGAAATTAACAACAGGCACCTCTCTCCCAGGCTTCAGAAAACCTGCTGATCTCAGACTGACGTGCTGCTAGCAGCTGGGCTAGGAGGCACAACCTCTTTTTACATCCTTGAAGCCAGCGAATGTGGTTTGTCATGAGCTAAAACATGTAGCATGGCTCTTGTCCTGGGTGGGCCTGGCCTCTCTAAATCTATCTGCCTTCCTGTAGTCCTAAATGCTTGCATAGCTTTGTTTGACATGGAGAGAACACGCTTTCTAACCACCATTCTCTCATTCAGGACTACAGATGCTGCAGCTGGAGAGGACCTGGAAGAACAAAGACGTTCTGCCCCCAGGAGAGCTAGCTGCTGGCAGCAGTTGGACCTGATGAAATCTAAGGTCTCTTCCAGCTCTTCCTTTCTTGCGGTATTCCAGAGCCAAGTTCTTTCCCCGACTGCTGGTTTATTAATAAGCCAGTCACATTGCATTTCTGTCTCTCTTCCTTAACCAGAAACAAAAGGCTGACCTGGATATCAGAGAAGCGGTAGACTTTACATCCCAATCAATTAATCAAACGATCATCCAAATAAAATATTTAGCTATTAAGCAGGAGAAAACTTTTTTTTTGGCGGTACCGGGGATTGAACCCGGGGCATTCTACCTCTGAGCTACACCCCCAGCCCTATTTTTTTATTCTTTATTTGGAAACAGGGTCTCACTAAGTTGAGGAGGGCCTCATTAAGTAGCTGAGGCTGGCCACGAACCTGTGATCCTCCAGTCTTAGCCTCCCAGGTAAAGCATGTGCCACCACGCCTGGCTGGAGAAAACTTGCTAAATATTCTGCCCCCAAATTCCCCTCCAGCCCATGACCTCAGTGTCCTTGTGCTTTACTAACTATCTCATTGATGATCAGCCCGTGTCAAACACTAACTCAGCAATTCCTAAGTACCAACTTGTCAACCACGTTAGGACGTGGAGGCAGGAAGGCAGGGAGAGGAGACTCTGCCTCCACTCATTAGAACGTCAGCTCCTTGGTTTCTAACCTTTTTACTGCAAAGCCATTTTGAATTTTTTCTTTTCCCCCTCTTAAAACAGAATAAAAGTTTAATTTAATATTAAAAGCTATTTTCTCAGTATGCACTGGGCCATTTAACAAAATATCTATCTATAAATACATGGATATTAATACATGAATATACATATAAATTCAGTGTGTACATATTTCAGAATTTATAGCTCTCTTAGGCTCTAAACAGAACTAAGAATCAATTAAAATACATTCTAATGACTATTTTAAAATTGAAATATGAAAATTTAGATGTAAGACTAAATGCCCATTACCTCATTATAATGACTTAAGTTTAGGGACAGTAGTGAAAAGGCGTATTGATAAATTCACAATAAGCTGGTGAGGAGGATGAAAAATAAAAGCCCCAAAGGGTACCCTTACTGGAAAGGAAGTTTGGTTGGCTTTATTTAGGAATATTATAGCCACATTCTACATTGATTTTTTTTTTCTTTCTGTGTGTGTGTGGTACTAGTGATTGAACCCAGGGGCATTCTACTTCTGAGCTACACCCTCAGCCCTGTTTTATTTCTGAAACAGGGTCTCATTAAGTTGCAGGGGGAGGCCTCACTAAATTGTTGAGGCTGGCCATGAACCTGCAATCCTCCTGTCTCAGCCTCCCAAGTACTGGGATTACAAGTGTGACCCACCACGTCTGGCTTCTACATTGATTTTTTTAAAAAATTTTAAATTAGCCGGGCGTGGTGGCGCACGCTTGTAATCCCAGTACTTTGGGAGGCAGAGACCGGAGGATCTGGGTTCGCGGCCAGCCTCAGCTCTCTCTCTCTCTCTCTCTCTCTCTCTCTCTTTCTCTCTCTCCCTGTCTCTCTCTCTCTCTACCTAGTGAGGCCCTCCGCAACTTCGTGAGACCTGGTTTCAAAATAAAGTATAAAAAAATAGGGCCGGGGGTGTAGCGCAGAGGTAGAATACCCCTGGGTTCAATCCCCGGTACCACACACACAAAAAAAATTTAAATTAAAAAAAATTTTTTTTTGGTACTGAGGATTGAACCCTAGGGTGTGCTACCTCTGAGATATACCCCCAGTTGTATTTTACTTTTTTAATTTGAAACAAAGTATCGCTAAGTTATCATACACTGGCCTTGACCCTGTTATCTTCCTGTCTCAGCCTCCCAAGTACTGGGGTTACAGGCATGTGCCACCATGCCCAGTTTCATTGATTTTCTTTCTTTTCGGTACTGGGGATTGAACCCAGGGGCATTCTACCTCCAAGCTACACCCCCAGCCCTAATTTTATTCTTTATTTTGAAACAGGGTCTCACTAAGTTGCAGAGGGCCTAAGTAGCTGAGGCTGGCTGCGAACCTGCGATCCTCCTGCCTCAGCCTCCCAAGAACTGGGATTACAAGCATAAGCCATCACACCCAGCTCATTGATTTAAAAAAAAATTAATTTCCAAATGTATTTTTCATATCTCATGCAATTGTGATATATTTCAAATGTGCTTTTAAATGCCAGGGGAGAAAACAGTAGAAACACACACAAAAAAATCCTCTTTTCTTCTAGAACCTCAGCCCCTAGGGTTACAATCCAGGCATGTATTGTAATTTATGAGGCACTGATTTCAACTTCCTTTTTCCCTTTCTCTGCAGGAAAAGGCCTTGGGCAATTCCTAGCAGGAGACTTGTAGCACTTCCAAAAGGGCAGAGCAGATGTCCTGCTTTTAAGTAGGGCATAAAGCACCAGCACAATTGGCCACGGGAAGCGTCCAGGCACAGGGGTCTCCTGCTGGACCAGAGGACTGTCAGCTCCCAGGTGGCATGCAAGTCAATCTCTGAGGCTGGCAAGACTCGCCTGCCACACTGCGAAGCTTCCTTCCCCTCCTTCCTCCTCAGGTCTGCAGCAGGAGAACGCTGAGCCTTGGTGTATCTTGGATTCTGAAAGGAATCCTGAAGGAGTAACACTGCTGGAATTATCCCACAGCCCAGAATCTGTGAATTCATAATTTGGGAACTGGGTTTGATCCAGTTTTGTCCTTCATGACACCTTCTACAGAGCTCTGAACTTAGTAGTAGCTTACTAAGTGCTTGTTAAACTGAATAAATCATCAGAATTAGAGGGTATTTTTTGTGTGTGATACTGGGGATTGGACCCAGGGACATTCTACCTCTGAACTACACCCCCAGCCCTATTTTTTAGTCTTTATTTTGAAACAGGGTCTCGCTAAGTTGCGGAGGGCCTCACTAAGTAGCTGAGGCTGGCCGCAAACCTGCGATCCTCTGGTCTCAGCCTCCCAAGTACTGGGATTACAAGCGTGTGCCACCACGCCCTGCTTTTTTTTTTTTTTTTGGTACTGGGGATTGAACCCAGGGGCATTCTACCTCTGAGCTAGACCCCCAGCCCTCTTTTATTTTTTGTTTTGAAACAGGATCTTGCCTAGTTGCTGAGGCTGGCATTGAATCTATGATCCTCCTGTGTCAGCCTCCCAAATACTGGATTACAGGCATGTGCCATCACGCCCGGCTGAATTAGTGGGATCTTAAGAGATTCAAGACTTAGAAGTGATAGAAGGACGAGTGCTATAAGGCAGGGCCTGCTTGCTTCCCACCATTCAGCCTCCACCAGTTGCGGGGGGCAGTATTGGAATCCTGGGGGCCTGATACAGTTTGAAACCCAGTGGCTGCATGTGATTTTGGGCCTGACAGGGCCACACAGGGACAGCTGGTCCAGATGTCCTGACTCAGGTTTTCTCCAGTGTTCTTTCACTTCCCCTTAGTGACTCCAGCTGCCCGGGACCCTGTTTCCATCCTATGGATTAGTGAAGCTCTGCCAGGGGTCTTCTTGGCCCAGGCTGCTAACATGCTGTAGTAGTGTTGGCAGGCCAAGGGTTTTCCCCTGCTCCCTCAACTAAGACTCCATGAAGGCCCTATTTGGCTGCCAGTGTCATCAAGAGGAGACAGAGAGGGAGCCTCGGGTCCCCTGGGGTGCACAGAGCCTGTGGGGCTTCTGCTGCGTTGTGCCTGCCCTTTCAGATTCTGACTGCTGACTTGGGTCTTGGACCTTGGCAAGCTTCCTATTATGCCTCTTGGATGTACCTACTGGCTGGAACTCAAGAGTGAATTCTTTTCTTTTTTGGTACTAAGGGATTGACCCCAGGGACATTCTACCTCTGGGCTGCACCCCCAGCCCTTTTGATTTGTTATTTTGAAACAGGGTCTTGCTAAATTGCTGAGGCTGGCCTTGAGCCTGCGATCCTCCTGTCTCAGCCTCCCAAGTACTGGGATTACAGGCATGCACCACCATGCCCGGCTTCATTACTTCTGTTTTTTTTTTTTTTTTTTTTTTTTTTGCGGTACCGGGGATTGAACACAGGGGCGTTCTACCTCTGTGCTACGCCCCCAGCCCTATTTTTTATACTTTATTTTGAAACCGGGTCTCACGAAGTTGCGGAGGGCCTCACTAAGGTGAGAGAGAGACAGACAGACAGACAGGGAGAGAGAGAGCGAGAGAGCTGAGGCTGGC
>PVJS01013753.1:0-41551 GCA_004027185.1 Glis glis | reverse complement strand
TTTTTTTTTTTTTTTTGTATGTGTGGTACTAGGGTTTGAACCCAGAGGTATTCTACCTCTGAGTTACACTCCCCGCCCCCCCCTTTTTTTTGAAACAGGGTCTCGCTAAGTTGTGGAGGACCTCACTGAGGCTGACCTCAAACCTGTAATCCTCCTGTCTCAGTCTCCCAAGTACTGGGATTACAGGTGTGTGCCACCCCGCCAGGCTCACACCTGGGACTTTTAAATTCTAGCAGGGACTGGACAAGGTGGTGCATACCTTTAATTCCAGGCTGAAACAGGAATTTGGCAGGCTCAAGGCCAACTTCAGCAACAAAGCAAGACCCTCAGCAACTTAGCAAGACCCTGTTTCAAAATAAAAGTTACAAATGGGCTGGAGGTTTAGCTGGGAGATAGAATGCTCCTAGGTTCAATCCCTAGTGGGATTGAACCCAAATTCTAGTGGAGGAGCCAGACCATACTCTGGCAAACAGGAAAATATACAAAATGATTTCATAAAGTGATAAATACTACAATTAAGATATAAAAGAACTGAAGCCTGGTGTATGTTTCCACTGACTAGAATACTACCTGGTGCTTAGTAGATGCTCAGTAAATATCTGCTCCGTTACTGAATGAGCAGTGTGGTCAGGGAAGACTTACAGGAATGGAAAGTCAGAAACAACCCGGGAGCACGAGGTCTGGGGGCAGAGTGTCCCAGGCGCAGGGGCCTTGGGTGTCAGGGCCCTGAGACTGGACCAAAAACAGCGCTGGAGAAACTGAAAGCAGAATCCGGGAGGTCACTGGCGGGCGTCGCAGTACTCTGTCGACTTCCCCGTGCAGTATGCAGCGGGAAGGCTGCTTCTGCGGCTGGTGCTTTGTTTTACATACTGGATTTTTAAAGTTTTCCATCCAAGTCTCATGGGGCGCTCCCCTCTCTGTCCAACCCCAGCCCCTGGCGAGCAGTTTCTGCAGCTTGCAGCTGTTTGTCCCGCTTCCTGGAGGACAAACATACCCACAAACTGGCGGGTTGGCCCGTCACTTCCTGAGGCTGCACCCCTGCGCGGCGGTGGTGGCGGGTTGGGACCGGCCGGGGTGGGGGAGCCCAGCAGGCCCACGCCGCGCTCCCGACGCGCGTCCCCTGCCGGCTGCGCCCCGGCGCGATCTGGGATCTGGGCGGACTGTGCAGGCAGCGGGACCCGCCGGCCGTGGGGATCGGGCCGGGAGGAGCCGCCCGAGCCGCCGCCGCCTCCAGGTAAGCGTGCCGGGCCCTGCCCCACCGCCCGCCCTGCGCCCCGGGTGGGCACGGGACCCGCACCAAGGGGCCGCGCTCCCCGCGCTGAGCGCCGGGCGCCGAGGCTGCCTGGCCCGGGCTACTCTGCTTTCGGAACCGGAAGTGCTCTTAGAACTCATGCGGAGAGGCCGATGGGGAAACTGAGGCTGGGAGGAACACTCAGGAGTCTCTAGAGGTCACCTAACCGCTCCCTTGATAAGCGAGGTGGAGGAAAGGGGCGTGCCCAAGGTCACACAGGGTCACGGGCTTCCCCAGACTTCGGGCACCCGGTCCCTGAAGCCCCCTGGCTTGCCGGGGGCTCTAAATCAAGAATTCCGCGGGGTGGGGAGCCTGGAGGAGAGCCCAGGGCCTGGCTTTACGGGAGCGTGGCTTCTCGCCCTGCTGCCTGGCGTTACAGGAGGGAGGAGAATTACTGCTACTGACTTTGGATTTTACAGTTGGGTAAACTGAGTCTGGGGACGAGGAGTGATTTACCCAGGACCGCAGGTCTAAGGTGGAGAAGAAGAGAAGAGCGGGGCTTACCTCATTTTAGAGCCTGACCCAAGGGTAGGCACAGAGCGGGCCTATGCGGCGTCCTTACTCTGCCCTTACCTGGGTGGCCCCGAGTTAGCAGAGCCGAGCCGGAGTCCAGGACGTGGTCTAGAGTCTACTGTCTCTAGGGCAGGCTTTCGTTCTCTTTTCCCTAACTGTGTTCACTACACTGCAGAAAATAGTAAACTCCTTTAAGCTTCAGGGATATTCATTCACTATTTATTGAGCACCTACTGTGTGAGAGTGTGTGCACTGCTTAGGCGCTGAGGATACAGCAGTGAACAAGATGAGCAGAGACCATGGGAATCTTCCCGACCCCAGCGTGTTATGTGAAGGAAGAGGCAGGAGAGTAAACCTTTGGGGGGAGGACAGTGTTAGAACAGCATCAAGCCCTCTGAGCCTTTGGCCTTCACGGGCCTTGTTCAGGATACTCTGCCAGCCTGAGCTTTCCCACTCCCCAAAAATTTAGGGGTAGAGGGGGTAGGTGGGTAGAGAGTGGTCTAAGAGGAGCCCTACACTAGCCTCAGAGCCCTGAGACCTAGTACTGCCACTTCCTAGCTGTGCGACTTTGAGTATCTCCCTCTACCTCTCTGGGCTTCTGTTTTTCTATCATACAACAAGGATCATAATACCTCATAGCACAGATGAGACCATCAAAATGCCTTGTAAATCATAAAGCACAATGCAAAGCATGACTTATGTCACAGGCCTTGCCAAACCAGGCATACACGAGACCTTCCTTCCTCCCTCCCTCCCTCCCTCTTTCTTTTTTTCTTCCTTCCTTCCTTCCTTCCTTTCTTCCTTTCTTTCTTTCTTTCTTTCTGTGCTGGGGCTCGAACCCAGGGCTGCATGCCTACCAAACACGTGTTCTGCCACTGACCTATACCTCCGGACCAAGCAAGGGTGTATTTCTTCAGAGGCTCTGGTGACTCTCAATGACCTGTTGCTGCACCCAGGAAAGAAACGTTAGAGGCAGAGATGGAGGTGTCTGAGTTCCAGATGAGGAGGCCGAGGCTCCCTCCTGGCTCCAGGAACCCAGCGTGCACCTCACAATCAGCACTTTGGCTCTTACGACCCTGCAGCCGAGCGCAGCATCAGACTGGCTCGGCTCCTAGCGTGGTGACTTTGTACCTGAGTGGTCTGGAGCAAGACATCCCCTCTCTGGAGTGCCTGGGGCTCTTCATTTGTGAAGTACCAGTCTGCATGGCTATCATGAGGATCAGGGGAGCCTAAGCTATGTAGGGCACAGGGCAGTATCTGGCGCTCTGGAGCCTGTCTACTCTTTAGACCTGAGGCCCATGGAGGGGTTGGTGGGCACGGTTGACCGATTCGGTTGCTGTAGCTCAGCATGTGCCTCCCAGGAAGTTTGGAACCTGAAGAATTTTTCTTTTTTTTTTTTCTTGGTATTGGGGATTGAACCCAAGGGCATTCTACCTCTGAGCTACACCCCCAGCCCTGTTTTATTTTTTTATTTAGAAACAGTGTCTCACTAAGTTGCTGAAAGTCTCACTAAATTGTTGACACTGGCCGCAAACGGGCGATCCTCCTGTCTCAGCCTCCCAAGTATTGGGATTACAGGCGTGCACCACATCCGGCATGGAATTACTCATAGCCTAAAACCATCTCTCCCTGTGGTACCACAGGGCTATAAAGACAGTATCAGCCACCTGGACTGGGAGATAGGGGACCTGAGGAATGTCATTAGGGGTTTATTATCAAGTCCTTTTATATGCCCCAGTGTTAGGTAAACACTGTGTACAGATGAGGAGTAGGGCCCTTGTTTTCCTGAATGTGCGAGAGCTAGCACTAGGGGGCCAGGATGGGAATCCACTCTCTGCTTAGCTGCCCTCTGCTTGGCAGCCAGACTTACGTGATTGTACCACCCTCTGCCTTAAGCCCTGCTAGGCCTCCTGTTTTCTTAGGGTAGAGAGCAAACACCTGGAGCATGGATGGTAAGGCCCTGAACCTACGCCTGACCTACGCCTGCAGCCCATCTTGGAGCATGTTATCTCTAGCCCTCTGTGCCCTGGGCCTTTGCACCTGCTCCCCCTGGACTGCTCTTCCCCTTTTGCACGTGCTTTCCTGGACAGCTCCTCCTCCTCCTCCGCTCAGTTCCTGGTTTTAACCCAACCCAGATTTGCATTACAAATACTCCAGGCCACAACTCCACTGGTATTAGGATATATAGGGCAGAGATTCAGTCCAGGATGGAGTTACCCTCTCCTTGCTGCAATGAACATCCGGCTGTACTCTGTACACCAGCCTGTGATGTCCAGGGCCAGGTCTGAGTCTACATAGTAGGTGCTCAGTAATGAAATCTACCTTTTGAGCAAATTGGGGAGCTCACTTTGTAGAAAACTGTATTGTCCTTCAAAAACATATGCTGAAGTCATTTCTCAGTCGTGGAGATAGAAATTGAGTACCTCTTCTTCCAGGTACTGTCCCAGGCTGCCTCAGAAAACTGGACACAAAAGCCATGACCCTCTGTGCAGCTTTTGGTAGTGAGGGAGACAGACCATTAACAAACAAAGATGTGGCTGGGCACGCCTGTAATTCCAGTACTTGGGAGACTGAGACAGGTGGACCGCATGTTCAAGGTCAACAACATAGTGAGACTCTCAGCAATCTAGTGAGACGCTGTTTCAAAACAAAAAATAAAAAGGGCTGGGGGTGTAGCTCGGAGGAAGAATGCTCCTGGGTTTAATCCCTAGTACCACATATACACACACATACACACACACACACACACACACACACACACACATACACACACACACACACACACATACACACACACATACACACACACACACACACACACACACATACACACACACACCCGAGGGATCTTAGCCTGTGGGCAGATGGGAGCTAGTGAATGTCATCAAATTTAGTGGTTTTTCAAATTGTGTTTGAATCTTCTAGGCCACCTCGGGGTGTAAACTTGACCAAAGAAAAGCAAAGTAGCACCTGAGTAAAGGTGGCTGCCTTGGACCAAGACCCAGCACAAGTGTAAACGCCACAGTATAGCTGGCCACAGTGACGCACAGCTATAATCCCAGCTACTCGGGAGGCTGAGACTCGATCGCCAGTTCAAGGCCAGCCTGGGCAACTTAGCAAGACCCTGTCTCAAAATAAAAATAAAAAGGGCTGGGGTTGTAGCTCAGTGGTAGACACCCCCCACCCCCGTTAAATCTCAGTACTACAAAAATTAATAAATAAATAAAACCCCATTACTTGTCCAGTGACCTGGACCTTAATTTCTCAGGGCCTCTGTCCCCATCTGTAAAATGGGGAAGATAGCACGTGCCTTGAAGGAGCAGTGGGAGGAAGTATTTCCACACCGTTGTACAACAGATCCCCAGAACTCTTCAACTTTTGAATCTGAAACTCCATGCCCATTAAATAACAACTCCCAGTTCCTCCTCGCCCGGCCCCTGGTGACCACCATCCAGGTTTCTGTTTCTATGAATTTGAGTACTCGAGATAGCGCATCTCGGTGCAGTACCGCAGTATGTCTCTTTTTCTGACTGGGTGACTTGCTAAGGTCTTCAAGGTCTGTTCATGTTATAACAGGTCAGAACATCCTTCGTTTTGGCTGAATAACATCCTGTTGTATGTATGCGCCACATCTTGTTTATCATTCATTCGTCCATGAATGTTCGCCTCCTCCTCTTGGCCGTGGTGAATACTGCCACAAACTTAGGTATACGAATATCGGGGGTTTTGTTTTTGTTTTTTGCGGTACCGGGGATTGAACCCAGGGGCATTCTACCTCCGAGCTACACCTCCAGCCCTATTTTTTATTATTTTGAAACCGGGTCTCACTAAGTTGCAAAGGGCCTCACTAAGTAGCTGAGGCTAGCCAAGAACACGGATCCTCCTGTCTCAGCCTCCCGAGTACTGAGATTACAAGCCTGGCTGAATATCTTTTTAGCACTTGCTTCCAGTTCTGTTGGCTATATATCCAGAGGCGGTACTGCTGGATCATTTACTTCATCGTTTGAAGATGGGGTGCTGAGGGTTCCCCACTGTATCTCCTCTTGCCCACCAGGGTAAGAGAAGGTCCCGGACCCTGCAGAGCAGTTTGAAAACCAGTGGGTCAGCTGGACATGATGGCGCATGCCTGTAATCCCTGTACTTAGGAGGCTGAGACACGAGGATCACAGGTTCAAGGCCAGCCTCAGCAACTTAGCGAGAATCTCAGCAACTTAGGGAGACCCTGTTTCAAAACAAAAAAATAAAAATGGCTGAGGTTGTGGCTCAGGGGTAGACCACTCCTGGGTTCAATCCCCAATACAAAGAAAGAAAGAAAGCTAGCCAGTGGATCAAACAAACCATTAACAATGTCATCCCCCCCCCTTCTTTTCTTCTTTCCCAGGCAGGTTTGCCTCTGGAATTTTTTTTTTTTTTTTGTGGTACCAGGGATTGAACCCAGGGGCGTTCTACCTCCGCGCTACACCCCCGGCCCTATTTTTTATACTTTATTTTGAAACCGGGTCTCACGAAGTTATGGAGGGCCTCACTAAGTAGAGAGAGAGAGAGAGAGAGAGAGAGAGAGAGAGAGAAACAGGGAGAGAGAGAGAAACAGGGAGAGAGAGAGAGAGAGAGAGAGCTGAGGCTGGCCGCAAACCCAGATCCTCCGGTCTCTGCCTCCCAAAGTACTGGGATTACAAGCATGCGCCACCTCGCCCAGCCTGCCTCTGGAATTTTTTCTCGGTTATCTCAAGGGGGAAACCACCATTCATTGGGCAGATGTTTATAAGTGTCTATGATCCTTACATTAGGCAGAGACAATAATCACTAAACCAGTAAGCCTAAACCAGTAAGTGGTTTAGGGTGTCAGACTATGGCAGGTGCTGTAGACAAGCCAGAGCCACGGGGAAAGGGGGTGGGACAGAGGCTGGGACAGGGCGGCTTCAGTCTCCTGTGATTTGAGCAAAGGCAGGAAGGAGGTGAGGGATTAGCCCTGTGGCCATCTGGGGCAAGGGCATCCTTGGAGGGCACAGCCGGCACAAGGCCAGGACCCCACACTACCCAGTAGACAGTATGGCAGGCTCCAAATGAGCAGGGGGAGGTGGCCAGGGGTCTTGGGGTCCAGAGTGCACGTGGCACCGTCATCCTTGTAAGGGCTTTGACTGCGGGAGAAAGGAGTTACTGGCGGACATGGAGCAGAAGAGGGGCATGATCTGACTTGTTAAGATGGCGACCTCTCTAGGTGGTGTGATGAATGGCCGGGTGAGGGCAGAAAGAAGCAGGGGTCCGTGAGGAACTCCTGCTGTGACCTGCGTGAGAGACACAGGTGGCATGTGCCAGGGTGCCAGCAGGGGGCGCAAGGGAGCAAGGGTAAATATGCACACAGGTCATGGGGCCCAGGATGTCCTCTCCAATGGCGGCAGATGGAAATTCTGCCTCATCCTCCCTTCCTTTCCAGCCTCCAGGCTGCCAAGTGAGGGCGGACGGCAACTTCTTTCTGGGCCGACATTGCTTTTCCTTCTGGAGTGTTATGTGATTGTCTGAAACTCTCTGGGCCCTTGTGTGTTGGATGGAACTGTTGCCATGGAGACCCCCTGAGATGCCCCATCGGCCTCCAGCCTCCAGTTTGATCTCCAGGTAGAGAGAGGTACAGAATGGCCCGACAAGGCTGGGCTGGTCTAGAATCCTTCTAGAAGTGTCTTGCGATTGTGTGTGGGGGTGGGGGGGGACCGTTCCACTACAGTCTTTGGCGTTTCTGGCCTAAGGCTGGCGCTGTCACTCCCTGTGTCAGAAGGGATTTCTTTAGCTAAGTGCTTTTCCTGGTCCTTAGTTCAGAACAGTTAGTCTTCAGCCTTCCCAAGACGCCGTGGCCATCTCTCTACTCATGATTGCACTGCAGAATCATGTAAATTCAACTGTGACCAGAAAGAGGAGAGAAAGGGAAAGCAACAACCCCCCCCCATGCACAAACACAGTCAGATTTGACCTTGACCTTCACTGAGGGCTAAGGAGGAGAACCGGCCACAGCTGGAAAAACAAAAGGAATTCATTCTTGCATGTGATTTTTCCAAATGCCTGCGTCATACAGTTTTAAGGACAGTTGAAAGGATTTTGAAGGATGATGTTGACCATTATTTGGTTTCCTCCTTGGGACTCGGATTTAGAATTTGCCATCTCCCCAGATAAACCCACTGTGTAATTTATGGGCCAGTCCACACATATTCTCTGAGCTCCCACCAGGGGCGCCTGCAGAGCCCAGCACAGGTATTTGTGGAATGACTCTACCCCCCTGACTGACCAAAATGACCTGGTCAGCGTTTTCTTTGGTGACAGATAATGTGTCAGTCTAGACAAAAGTCCTCATTGTAGAGCAATAGAATGCGTCCCCATTCCAGAATAATCCCTGTCCATCCCTGGTCTGGGCTGTGCAGTTAGCTGTGGGCATGGTTGTCCTCATTCTCTACATACCGTGTCCCTGGCAGTCGATGCTCTTCTGAGTCAAATGTTGGCCTTTTTTGGAGTTCCTCGATGTCTTTAGAGTGCCAGGGTGGAGACAAGACTCCCAGGAGGTTCCCTGGAGCTGGGAGTTACTCCTTCCATCAGTCACCTCCTGCCCCTGGGTGCTGCTGGACCATCCAGTGCACATGAGGGGACCCCCAGGCACAGAAGTACTGCCTGCCCGACCCCCAGGATCTTCCTCTTGCCACAGGAGTCCAGAGCAGTCTCTTTTCTCAGACACACTTGAGAATCCCAGTTTAACTTTGGGCTGCATCCTGATCCCCGGTCAGATCAAGGGATCGAGAACCAGTTTACACCATGCAGGTGAAATCCCTACACCGCAGCTGCCCCTACTCCCTGAGCAAGAAGAGCGGGGGTCCAGCCCATCCAGCCGGACAATCCACGGAGCTGGAACCGTGAGCTCCTCCATCCCGCTGTCACAGAGGGCGGAGAATTGGCTCTGTCTGTTGCTCCCACCCTTGTCCATTTTGTAACTAATAACTAATGAGCCCGGCATGGTGGCACACACAGTTAATCCCAGTACTTGAGAGGCTGAGACAGGAGGATCTCAGGTTCAAGGTCAGCCTCAGCAATTTAGCAAGACCTTCAGCAACTTAGACCCTGTTTCAAAATAAAAAATAAAATAGGGCTGAGGGCATAACTTAGAATAGTACCATGTGTTGTGTGTGTGTGTGTGTGTGTGTGTGTGTGTGTGCATGTGTGTGTGTGTAATGGATGGGGCTTAACAGTGACCTCTGTCACTGTTAAGAGACACAGAGCCAGGACTTTCTGAGATAAAACACTACCCTTCTAGGAATCAAGAGGCAGATTTTTTTTAATACAAGTTATGTTTTCCTATTAAAAAGTACTAATAAGCTCATGACAGAAAGTACTAAAAATACAGAAAAACAGAATAAAACCCAATTACTTCTAGTCCCTCATCCCTATCACCCGGAGACATTGTTCATGAACATTTTGATGTATTTCCTTCTGATCTTTTTGTTCTGTAAAGCATTTTTAAAAACACAACTGGAATTATACTGTACATCAGTGGCATGCTGGTAAACCACCTTGCTAGGAAAAAGAAAATCCCTAATGTGTAGCATTTGCCAATTCCTGTGGTGTAAATATTCCCACTGCATCAATTTCAGACTCCCAGCATCCCTGAACACAGAGCTGAGAAGAGATGCACAGTGCTGGTTCTTGCCAGCCTGGATGGGCCAGCTCCAGTGCACCATACTGTCATTGAAAAGTATATCTATTTTTTTATGATTTTAAAATCAATAGTTACTCATCATTGAGAATTTAAGAAACATAAACCTATAAAGAAAAAAACTTAAAATGATCCAGAATCCAGCCTCCTTCCCACTTAGAGTCAGCCACTATCAGCACACATGTCCTAACGGTTCCCTGGCTGCAGATAACAGACATTTACAGATAAGTTTCTAGAGAGTTCCAAAGCATTACGTATTTATGGCAGAAAATGTGGGAAAGACAGAAAGGTCTCTGATATCTCACCCTTGAGAGATTATTTTGGTGGCTGTTCTAGTCTGTTTTCCTCTCTACAGCTTTTTAACACAATTGGACTCAGTTTGAATATTTTCATTTTTGGCATAGTATAGACACATTCTCATTCTCTAGAGCAAGGTAACATCAGGGGAAGGACGTTATCAGTGGTAACTTACTAAAATCCCCACTGAGGCCAGGCACGGTGGTACACATATGCAATCCCAGCAACTCGGGACAGTAGGAGCACTGAGACAGTAGGATCGAAAATTTGAAGCCAGCCGGGGCAACTTAGTGAGACCCTGTCTCAAAGTAAAAAGCAGAGTCAGGTGTGGTGGCGCACGCTTGTAATCCCTGTACTTGGGAGGCTGAGACAGGAAGATTGCAGGTTTGCAGCCAGCCTCAGAAATTTAGTGAGGCCCTCTGCAACTTTTAGTGAGACCCTGTTTCAAAATTTAAAAAAAAAAGAATAAAATAGGGCTGGGGGTATAGCTCAGCGGTAGAATGCCCCTGGGTTCCATCCCCAGTACCACATAAAAAAGGGTGGCTGTGGATGTAGCTCAGTGGTAGAGCACCCCGGGGTTCAATCCCCAGTACCACAAAGAAAAGAAAATCCTACGAGGGCTTAAAGAGGCAAAAAGTAAGCCGGGCATGGTGGCACATGCTTGTAATTAATCCCAGTACTTGGGAGGCTGAGACTGAGGATATGGGTTCGCGGCCAGCCTCAGCTACTTAGGCCCTCCGCAACTTAGTGAGACTCTGTTTCAAAATAAAGAATAAAAAAAGAGCCGGCCGTGGTGGAGCACGCTTGTAATCCCAGTACTTGGGAGGCTGAGACTGGAGGATCCGAATTTGCGGCCAGCCTCAGCTACTTAGTGAGGCCCTCCGCAACTTCGTGAGACCCGGTTTCAAAATAAAGAATAAAGCCGGGCGTGGTGGCGCACGCTTGTAATCCCAGTACTTGGGAGGCGGAGACTGGAGGATCCAGGTTCGTGGCCAGCCTCAGCTACTTAGTGAGGCCCTCTGCAACTTTGTGAGACCCAGTTTCAAAATAAAGTATAAAAGATAGGGCCGGAGGTGTAGCTCGGAGGTAAAATGCCCCTGAGTTCAATCCCCGGTACCACAAAATAAATAAATAAATAAATAAATAAATAAATAAATAAAATAGGGCTGGGGGTGTAGCTCAGAGGTAGAATGCCCCTGGGTTCCATCCCCAGTACTGCCAAAAAAAAAAAAGAGGCAAAAAATAGTTGTTCTGTTCCCTGGTGTTAAAAACGGCCAAAGGATGAAGTTCAAATTACTTGAAGTATTGGGGTGCCCTGGTTTGGGGCCCTGAACCATCCTTGGGTAATTCCAAATGCTTAGCCCCTGTTCCATCTCCCTTCACCATCCGATGCTTCCTTTAGGGAGAGAGTGGGCCAGGAAAATCGAGCTCTCGCTTCAACATAAACGCTAGTTCAGTCTTTTGCTCCTGTAACTGGCATTTCCTGGGCACCCTCTCTGGCAGGCACCTGGTTGGGCACCAGAATCCAGAAGTGAAGGAGAATCCACAGCCTGCCCTCTGGTGCCCAGGCTGACCTGGGAGGTGGATGCAGGAATCATAGCTCAGGGTGCGAAGAGGCGGGACAGGGACCTTAAATGAGAGCGGCTCTGGTACCTTACGTGAATGCTCTCATTTAAGGTCCCTGTCCCGCCTCTTCGCACCCTGAGCTGTGCTTATACGAGGGGGTCTTGCCACCTGCTGAGGACGGCACCCCAGGTGGAGGAAGCTGCAGGGCCGAGGCCCAAAGGAGGGAAGGGACACAGGCCCTGCGGAACCTGGCTGACGGCTCCCCCTCTCCTCCAGGTCTCCGGGCCCCACACCCCTATGGACCCACGGGCTGGTTTTTCTGGTTTGCTCTCCCAGAGTGATTTGCATATTTCTTTGAAGAACCATCCAGAAGCTGAACAGCCTGTTTTGAGAATTAGAGAGAGGGGAGGCCCACAGTCGTTTCTCAAGATCTCGGTAAGTACTTAAGGTTTCTTTTTCTTTAGATCCCTTGTCATTATTTAAAAGTGTCTTGAGAGCTTATGTATGTATTGTCTCTCTCACTAGCATTTAGTCTCTACAAGGGGTGTCATCTGTCTGTCACCTCTGCGTCCCCAGGAGCATGTAGCATGGTGCCTGGTGCCTAGCCAGTGCATGTTTATTAAATTAGTAGCTGGTTGCCGGGCATGGTGACTCACACCTATAATCCCAGTACTTGAGAGGCTGACACAGGAGGATCACAGGTTCAAGGCCAGTCTCATCAACTTAGTGAGACCCTATTTCAAAATAAAAAATGCAGATGGGAGTGTAACTCCGAGGTGTAATGCCCCTGGGTTAAATCCCCAGTAAAACACACACACACACACACACACACACACACACACACACACACCCCTAATAACTGGTTAATTTGTAGTGGAGGGAAATATTTATTTACAATTTACTTAGGCCTTAAGAAAAGGTCTATAAAATTCTATACATCCTACTGAGATTTTTTTCAACTTTTTTTTTGTGATTCTGGGGATTCAACCCAGGGGCATTCTACCTCTGAGCCCCCAGCCCTATTTTATTTTTTATTTTGAAACAGAGTCTCACTAAGTTGTAGATGACCTCACTAAATTGCTGAGGCTGTCCTCAAACCTGTGATCCTCCTGTCTCAGCTTCCCAAGTACTGGGATTACAAACATGTGCCACCACACCCAGCTTTTTTCAACTTTTACTTAAAAATAATTATAGACTCATTGGACGTGGTGGCGCATGCCTGTAATCCCAGTACTAGGGAGGCTGAGACAGGAGGATTGCAGGTTTGTGGCCTGCCTCAGCAACTTAGTGAGGCCCTCAGCAACTTAACGGAACCCTGTTTCAAAATAACAAATAAAAATAAAAAGGGCTGGGGATGTAGCCCAGAGATAGAATGCTCCTGGGTTCATGCCACAAAAAACTAAAATAGTATGCATGTATGTTCCTATCACTCTGAACCTCATTATAATATATAATTACAATGCACCAATAAAAGTGTATTTAAAAATAAAATAAAGGCCGGGCATGGTGGCACACGCTTGTAATCCCAGTACTTGGGAGGCGGAGACTGGAGGATCTGGGTTCGCGGCCAACCTCAGCTACTTAGTGAGGCCCTCCACAATTTAGTGAGACCCTGTTTCAAAATAAAGAATAAAAAAATAGGGCTGGGGGTGTAGCTCAGAGGTGGAATGCCCCTGGGTTCAATTCCCAGTACGGCAAAAAAATAAATAAATAAAATAAAAATAATTATAGATTCACAGGAAGTTGCAGAAATAGTTCCAAGAGGTCCCAGCACTCCACTCCCTGCATGACTGTCACCTTTATAGTTAAGTGTAACCGCCTTCCCTGGAGAAGCTGGGCCTGCCCAGGTGTAACCTCAGTGACCCTTTCCCCCTACGTCCACCCTCTGTCTAAGCCCTGACTATGCTGAACATCTTCTTGGCTCTTCAGGGGCATCTCTCTCTGCCTCTGGGCCTTGACACGTATGTTCCCTCTGCCCAGAACATGCCCTTCTGGCCAGTCTGCGCTCTTCGGGTCTTAGCCTAACCACCCTTCTTCAGGGAGCCGATGGGGTTCCAGTCCCCCTTCTTGGTGTCCCTTGTCTCCTGTGTTTTCAGTTACAGCATTTACCCCACTGGATGCGTTCAGGGCTGTGACTGTTCACCAGTCTATCTCCGCTCTCCCCCACGGCCCCTCTGCTTGCGGCCCCTGCCCCATCCATCCAGGGCTGCCTCCCTGACCTGCCGGAAAGCCACGCTCAGCAGCAGACAGCAGTCACCCCTCCTGCCACCCTTCACTTCCTGTCCCTCACCCTGCCCAATCTCGTTCTTCCCCATGATGGCTTCCTGACTGTTTCCAGGTTGTTGGTTTTTTTTTTTTTCAGTACTGGGGATTGAACCCAGGGGCATTCTACCTCCGCGCTACACCCCCAGCCCTATTTTTTATTCTTTATTTTGAAACAGGGTCTCACTAAGTCGCGGAGGGCCTCACTGAGTAGCTGAGGCTGGCCCCAGATCCTCCGATCTCAGCCTCCCAAGTATTGGGATTACCAGCATGCGCCACCACGCCCGGCTCTTTCCAGGTTTATTTAGCGGCTGCTACAAGCATGGATCCTGCAGACCTGAGTGTGAATCTTGGTTGTACCACTCAGTCGCTCTGTGACCTTGACCAAGTTACTTAAATGAGGTATCACTGTGCACTGGTGTGTGATTGCCTGCCTCCCACCAGAACAGAAGCCCCTGGAGGGCAGGAAATTGACGGCGTTGTCCCTGATTTGCCCTAAGACCCAGAATGAGGCCTTCCACATCACAGCCCCATCTCCATCCCTCCCGCAAGGCTCTGCTGAATGACAACAGTGTTATAGGCCTGATTAGAAACCCGGGGATCAGATAGAACTGGGTGCTGGGACAGAGGGACAAAGACACTTTAGCCTTGGTAATCAGGGAAGGCCTCTCAGAAGCAAATGTGGAGGTCAGGGGAAGGGTGTCCAGGCAGGAGGAACAGCAGATGCAAAGGCTCAGAGGAGGTGACCAGTTTGCATACTCAAGAGCAGAAAGATAGGCTGTGTGGCTGTGGGGTAGTGAGAGGCAGGCACGGGGCACAAGACGGGGTTCAGAGGCTGCAGGGCTACACAGAGCAGGACTTCCGGTATTAGGATCTATCCTACTGGGAAGACTGTAGTGGCTTGTAAGGAGGTGAGTGACAAGACTGGTACATGTGACAAAAAGGCCCCTGTGGCTACTGTGTGGAGACTGCATCATAGGGGATCAAGGTAGCACACACTGTAATCCCAGGATTGGGAGGCTAAGACAAGAGGATTGCAGGGTTGAGACCAGCCTCAGCAACTTAGTGAGACCCTGTTTCAAAGTAAAATCGAACTGAAGGTATAGCTTGGAGGTAGAAAGCCCCTGGGTTCAATCCCCAGTACCACCACCACCAAATAAAAAGAGTGCTGTGTGCAGTAAGTGTGGCCTGAGCTGAGCTCTCCTTGCACTGAGCACTTCCCCCTCTCCCCTGAGCTTAGAGCAAGCCGGTACATGCTTCCCTGGTCAGAAGGCTGTTTATTCTTGAACTAAGAACTGAGGGGCTCCCCAGACACCAGCCCAATAAAATACCACCTTGAGCTCCTCTGGGTAATAGGCCCAATTACCGCAGCCTCCAAATGGCGGGTGGAGTTGCTGATTCTGCTGCCATCTGACCTCACAGCTCAGCTGCCCTAAGTGTGGCCCGAGATCGTGGTTTGTGCTGTCCCCCTTTCTCCTCCACCATGGGGTGAGTTAATCCTATGAGCCAGGGAAATCTACTTTGAACCTCAAACTTAGGTCCCAGGAGCAAGCCTCTGGGGGCCAGTCATGCTGGGTGACTTTGAGCAAGATCTTAACCTCTCTGGGCCTCGGTTTGCCCACCTGAAACAAGGGAAGATTCCTATGCTGATGTAGAGCAAAGAACTCAAGGTTTAAAGTCAAAAGTCTGATTTGTATCTCAACACTTACTGTGTAATTTTGGGAAAGTGCTTGGCGTCTCTGAGCCTGTTCTTCACTTGTGGGATGGAATCATAATGGTCTGTGCCTTGCATGGTAGATGTGAGAATGAAATGGATTGGAAAGCACTCGGCAAACTGTTAGCTGCTGTATAGAAATGTTGACACATTAGTCAGCCCTTCCTCACCGTGGCCAGCGTACCCAGAAAAAACAACTCAGAGGAGGAAAGGCTTACTTGGGCTCAGGGTTTCAGCGGTTCAGTCCATGGTCGGCTGGCTCCACAGCGGAAACATCATGGTGGCAGGGTGTGATGGAGGAAAGCTGTCCAGCTTACAGTAGTCAGGAATCAGAGGTGGGGAAGGGGCCAGGGGAAGAAGATAAACCCTTCCAGGGCACGCCCCAGTGACCTCCTTCCTCCAACTAGGTCCCGCCTCCTGCTAGTCCATTCAGCCATCAGTAGATTAATCCACTGCCGAGGTCCGAGCCCTCGGGATCCGATCAGTGCCTGCAGCCCCACTGCTGAGCCCTGCTGCATCGGAGACATGCTTTCAAAGTGAGACTTTGGGGGACAGTCCATCTCCAAACCCGGAACAGACAGTCGACCTGTTGCTTTTAGCTACCTCAGGATCATTTTGAAAACGGATGAAATACTGCTTCTGGACAGTCCCAAATAACTCCTCTACACAAGTAATATTTTGAGAACAAAAACTGTTATTGCTCAGCTTGATGGGAACAAACTCGTGGACCCAGAACAGCCTGGGTTGTGGCTGTTACACTAGAAAGCTCTTAGCAATGTGACAATTATTTAAGACAGGTGGTGGCTGAGAACTCTGGCCTTGGACTCCATCAATCTTTCTTTGATGGACCATGTAACCCAGGCCCAGTTACTTCTCTTCTGAGCCCATTACCTCCTCTACAAGCCAAGCCTTAAGGTCTTGCTTGCCTCAGAGTTGGCTGAGACAGTGTGAGTTAAAATCACAGCCCCAGGGCTGCAGGTGTAGCTCAGTGTTAGAGCACTTGCCTAGTCTGCACCAGCCCTGGGTTCAAGACCTGGCACTGCAAAAAGAAACAAACAAATTCACAACCCAGTCCAGTGCCCAGAGGCAGCTCAGTCTCATTAGCTTTTATTTTTATTCATTGCACACATGCTATGTGACAGGCACCAGCTAAACATTTCATTTATTTGTTTGTTGATTATTCTGTCCATTTATTTCTTTAACAAACATTTATGCATGAGCCTTATGCCGGGCCCTGTTCTAAGCACCTGCTGAATACCATCCATACGGCCATGTCATGTACTGCTAACGTAGCTCTCCCAGGAGCCCTGTGTGGTCCCATTGCAGGTGAAGAAATCAAAGTGCAGACAGGTCGAGTTGCCCAGGGCCCTTATCTATTAGGCAGAGGTGCTGCATTCATATCTGGGTCCTGAGCCTGTGTTCAGACCCTTGATGGCCGGTAGCCAAGGCTGTGCCTTCCTGGTAGCCACTGCCAGGGCCTTCCTGGCCCTTGGATGCCTGACTCGGCTTGGCCCCTCTCTCCTCCCGATTCTCTGCCTTTCCCCTCTCCCTCTTATCCCCTTGGGAAGGAAGGAAAGAATGGAGGGAGGGGAAAGAAAAGAGACCTCCTCTCTCCCTCCTTTCCTTCTTTTCTCCTTCATTCATTCAGGTATGACATACACAAAATGCACAAATCTTAAGTGTATAACTCAATGATTGGTGTGTGTGTGTGTGTGTGTGTGTGTGTGTGTGTGTGTGTGTATTGGTACTTGGGTTGAACCCAAGGGTGTTCTACCCTAAACTACACCCCTAGCCCTTTTTATTTTTTATTCTGAAACAGGGTCTCACTGAGTTGCTAAGGGCCTCACTAAGTTGCAGAGACTGACCTCTAACCTGTGGTCCTGTGATCCTTCTGTCTCAGCCTCCCAAGTGTTGGGGAATATGGGACAAAGGAAACATGACCTGACAGACCACAATAGGCTTTATTTGGGGTAAAGTCTGGGAGGGGGGACTGACTGGGAGAGAGAGTCTATGAGAGTCAGAAACCCCCTTCCTTATAGATTAGGGGCTTTTATGGGACAAGGAAGGGGGGGTACAGGAGTAGTCATGTACATGGTGCTGATTGGTGGGCTAGTAACCAGGTCATCTCAGGGCAGGGTAATGGTTAGGGGGGTGTATCTCTTTCTTTCGTGCCGTTTCTTGAGTCTCTTTATTCTTGGCCTCCTCCAGTAAGACCTCATGGCCAGACCTCACAGTGCCCACATTCCAGAGGTTTTATAATATTTATATAATGGGAAATGAGGCGCCGTATTCGTTTAGGCTACTTCCTGCATGACAATGGGACAGAAGTAAATCTAGGGCTAGAAGCTGTGTTGCAGGCACCATGAGGATCTTAGAGCTCCTGTGTGTTTGGGAGGAGGATGTATCGGCCTCTGGTCTGTAAGAGAAGAAGCTCGTTAACAGAGCAGTTAGTGATTTTTCAAATTTGTGACATAATCATGTTGATTATGCATCGCCCAAAAAGTAGGATGAGGAGGAAAATGAGTAAAGGAGTTAGAAAGAGTAGGAGCCATGCTATCCAGGAGGAACCATATCCAAAGATTCCTTTTGATTGGTGAATATTGTCTAGTTGTTTTTGCATGTCAGATATTAAACTAGTTATCTTTTTTGAATTATCAGTAATATTAAAACAACACATTCCAGGAAATTCTTGACACCCCAAATGATGGACTAAGAGCAGGCAATCAATTGATGCCCTGTTTTCAAGAGTTGCCTGACGTACCTCACCTAGTTTTTCATTGATGGCTGCCAAAGCTAAGGCTGTGTCACTAACAATTTTGGTGATTAGGCAGCCCAGCTGATTTATTTGAATATATGCACCTACCAGTAATCAGGGGATGGCCAATAAAGTAGCTGACAATCCTGAAACAAGAGTTGAATACCAGAGATGTAAATTGCTATTATAGTCAGAGGATACAGAGCGTGTGACCCGTGAATGAGTTGGTAACAATGGAGAAGGTAAAATCATTAATAGACCATGATTCATTATATATCTTAAGTAGGTTTTTTGTCTGTAGGATTTGGGGCAGGACTCAGATCCTCTGGAAGTTTACAGGAATAGGAATTTCCACTTTTGTAGTGTCTGATGGTCCTGGACCTCAGAATGACAGGTTTAACTTTACAGCATCTTATAAGGACTTAACTGGAGGGAGGTTTTGGATATTGGTGTTATATCTTATTCTTCTGTGAGTTTAAAGGTAGAAGTACTATATAAATGGCTTTAGTATAGCTCCTTTTTGTTACCCCTGAAATAGTACATTTGTTTCTGGTTATACTGTTTTGCTGGGTATTTAAGACCAAGCAGGTAGCCCTATGTTGGGCAAACATACGTTTTTTTCTAACAATTTTTGCTGTTAAGGTCAGTCAAGGCTCCTCAGAGTTATTTTTAGGGACTTGGTGAGACTTTACCTCTACCAGTTGTGCCATCTGCCAGGACAGGTCATGATGGTCTTTCATAGAGAACATTTTCCTCTCTGATGACCCTCCTTTTTGCAGAGTATGTGCTGATGGCTCCCAGTCTCTGGGACCTTCGTGATCACCATTTTGGGAAGTCAGATGACTCACCGGAGTTGCAGGGCCTTTAGCAAGGTCCTTCCCTGGGTCCTATTTGACCTTGGAGGACTAGGGCCAAATATTGGCTATTTCTCCATAGTCCTTCTATCTCCTGATCGTTCTCTGAGTCCCAGTTGTTGAACACCCAGAAGGTCAGTTTCACCAATCCTTTTAAGCGTCTTGAAGGTGCCAGCTATTATCTCAAAACACTGTTTGGGTGTTACACTTCTGTTAAATGCTAACAAACAACAGTTATACAGTTTTATAAGAAAACACAAAACAGAATTATCAGGAATAAAACAAATCCCATTTGTCTCTTTGCATAAAGAAGATGGTCATAATGCAATTAGGAACATAGAAATATAAACATGGAAAGACTATCACTATTTCATTTTGTTTAGATGCCATTAGCTTAGTAATCTCACATTTTGTATTTCAGAAGTCCTGTACATTTTGGGAACACAAATATCTAAAACGTTATTGTCAGTTCACAGTAGGAGACACAGGACTATAAGGTCCCCAGCTGGTTGGGCCAGGAGCCCTAAAGCCTCGTTCTTTATGCTATGTAAATACAGACAGTATGACTTATGCAGTCTTTCTGGGTTGGACTACAGAGTAGTAAATCGTCAACATACTGAAGAACAATGCTAGGATTAAGGTTAAGCTTTCCCAAGTCTGATTGAAAGGCCTGATTAAAGAAGTGGGGACTGTCAAGGTAAGTAGCTGGGCATGTCCAGTGTCGAGATCTGTCCAGATAAAGGCAAACAATTGTTGTGTGTTGTGAGGACAGGTGTGAATTAAAAGTTGGGCAGATTGAAGGCGGGGCTACAGCAGCCATGGGAGGCGGGGCTATGGCAGGAGCAGCACAAGAATGTTGGGGACTATGAAGACAAAGGAAACACGGCTCGACAGACCAGAGCAGGCTTTTTTTGGCATAAAGCCTGGGAGAGGGTACTGACTGGGAGAGAGAGTCCACGAGAGTCAGAAATCCTCTTCCTTACAGACTGGGGGCTTTTTATGGGGCAAGGAATGGGGGGTACAGGAGTAGTCATGTATGCTGCCGGTTGGTGGGCTAGCAACCAGGTCACCTCAGGGCAGGGCAATGGTCAGGGGATGTTTCTCTTTCTTTTGCGCCATTTCTTGGGTCTCTTTGTTCTCATCCTCCTTTGGAAAGGCCTCACAGCCAGACCACACAGTGCCCACACCAAGTACTGGGATTACAGGTGTGTGCCACCACACCTGGCTTTTCAAATATTTTGACTCTGCTGTTGATTGAATCTGTGGGTGCAGAACCCACAGATACAGCTGGCTGACTGTATAATAAATGAATTTCCTGTGCACGATTGTGCACACGTCCCTTCGTGGACATAAGCAGCCATCTCTTGGGAGAGTAGTTGCTGGGGCATGGAGGAGACATGTGGAGCATCAGCAGATAGATACTGTCAAACCATTTTCCAAATGGGAGGTCACCAGACAGGGGTCCAAGGATGTCCCCCCAAGGGGACAGTGGGACTTCAACTCAACCTGGGCAGGTTCTTGACTTATACTGCCAAAAAGAATTCTAGGATGCATCAAAAGTGAGGCACAAGCAAAGATTTCTTTAAGGATAGAAAAGGTGCACACATCTCAAAAGCAGGGTGTGGCTGCCCCTTGCCTCTCAGTGACACCCCAGGGTTGAGCTCTCATACTATATATATATATATATATATATATATATATATATATAAAATTTTATATATAACATATAATCTTCCTGGAAATAAATGTACATGTTCTAGGGCAAGCTTCTTTGAAAATCAAATCCCATGACCATCATTTGGTATTAGGTGTTCTGCGTGTTTCTTCTTGGTCAAGCAGTCCAGCCACGAATCAGCTGTGGGCACATCATGTATGTCTTTGAATCTGGTGACATTTAAAGTGATCATGTAGCCGGGCGTGGTGGTGCACGCTTGTAATCCCAGTACTTTGGGAGGCGGAGACCGGAGGATCCGGGTTCTCAGCCAGCCTCAGCTCTCTCTCTGTCTCTCCCTGTCTCTCTCTCTGTCTACTTAGTGAGGCCCTCCGCAACTTCGTGAGACCTGGTTTCAAAATAAAGTATAAAAAATAGGGCCGGGGGTATAGCGAGGAGGTAGAACGCCCCTGGGTTCAATCCCCGGTACCGTAAAAATAAATAAATAAATAAAGTGATCATGTAGCCGGGCGTGGTGGCGCAGACTTGTAATCCCAGACTTGGGAGGCTGAGACAGGAGGATCCGGGTTCACGGCCAGCCTCAGCTACTTAGTGAGGCCCTCCACAACTTAGTGAGACCCTGTTTCAAAATAAAGAATTAAAAAAATAAGGCTGAGGCTGGAGCTTGGAGGTAGAATGCCCCTGGGTTCAATCCCCAGTACCAAGAAAAAGAAAAAGAAAATTCCAGTCTAAAGAGCGTGCTTTTCCTTTCTTAAAGGTGATAAATAGGAGTTCTCCAGTAATGGAGCCTCATGGGTCAGTCTCTCCTTTCCTGGTTTATGAGTTTTGTGTCCCTTTCAAGTAGCCTCTGCCTCCCCCACCAGCATTTCTCACAGGTATTTTCTCCTACAGGGCTGGGAATGGCCACGTGGGACAGGTCGAGCCCAAGGCCGCCCCAGGTGGCCGAGGCAGCCGCAGAGGGGGAGCCGCACCTGCCCCTGGGCCGGGAGCTGACTGAGGCCAACCGCTTCGCCTATGCCGCCCTCTGCGCCATCTCCCTGTCCCAGCTCTTTCCAGAACCCGAGCAAAGGTGAGCGCTTCTGTCTCCCAGGGGGAAGGCCGCGCTTCTCCAGGGGAGCGTTGACAGCTGAGCCTCAGGCCCTACAAAGAGGAGCAAGCCCTGGCCGTGCCTCTGAGGGACCCACATCTGGCAGGGGATAGGACATCCCCATCACCCTGTTGTTCACTCGTTTATACTGTCACCAAGCATTTTCAAGCACCTACTGTGTGCCGGGCACAATTGACAGTACATGGAGGACATGCATGGATAAGACCACTGAGACCTGCACCACGCATTCTCTCAGCTGGGACACAGTCCAGAGAGGATAAGAGATATATTCATTTGTGAAACGTGCATTTGTTGAGCACCTACTGTGTGCCGGGCATTGTGTATGGGCCCGTGGAGGAAACAGGGAAGAGCAAGACCTGGCTCCTGCCCTCGAGGTGCCTGCGCCCAGGTGGGGTGACAGCTGGGTGACTGTAGCAGCAGGCAGAGAGAGAGGAGTGTGATGGGTTTAGACACGGTGTTGTGGGAGGAAAAAGTGACGGGCTTCCTGGTGGTGTTAGATTCGATGTCTGTCATTGCCGGTATCCACCGTGTGTGTTTAGATTTGGAGTCAGAAAAGCAGAGTTGTTAAGAGCATGAGCTTTGACCTTCTACGCCTTCAAGAATTCCAGGGAGGCCAGGCGCAGTGGCGCACGCCTGTAATCCAAGTACTTGGGAGACTGAGACAGGAGGATCACAGATTCGAGGACAGCCTTAGCACCTTAGCAAGACCCTCAGCAACTTAACAAGAACCTGTTACAAAATTTAAAAAAAATAAAAGGGCTGGGGGCATAGCTCAGAGGTAGAAAGCCCCTGGGTTCAATCCCCAGTACTGAAAAAAATAATAATAAGTAGAATTCCAGGGAGGAGAGTTTGGAGGCCAGAGGAGGCCGGTGAGCTGATGCAGTTGTGCAGGTCAAGGACGTGCAGAGGGATGGAACAGAAGGCTGGTCTCTCCTGCAGGAGAATAGAGTTGACTCTGGAACCAGTTGAATGTCGGGAGCAGGCAGAGGCAGGACTGATGTGGCCCCTCAAGCTCAGACAAGGGGCAGAGCGGGTGACCAGAGGCCTCGTGGCCAGGACAGGGAGTGGCAGGAGGAGCTCAGAAGTCCTGGCAT
Source organism: Glis glis (assembly GCA_004027185.1). Taxonomy (NCBI): domain Eukaryota; kingdom Metazoa; phylum Chordata; class Mammalia; order Rodentia; family Gliridae; genus Glis; species Glis glis. The sequence continues at coordinate 18,738 of PVJS01013753.1, read as the reverse complement.
CCGACACCCCCACACACTCCATGACCCCTCGAGTGAGCCTCCTGCCTGAGGCCTCAGCTGTCGGGGATTGGGTTTTCCTCTTTGTCTCTCCACTGGGCTCGGCTCTGAGCATGTCATCTCCCTGGTGGTCATCTCCAGCAAGCCTGCCCATCCCGCCCCCGGGTCGGGCTGCTTCTCCACCTGCCTGGCCAGTGGTCCCTTGCTGCCACCTGCCACCCAGCACTGGGCTCCTCCCGGACCTACCTGCTCTGTCTGAGCTCCTGGAGGGCAGGACCCACCTCACTCATCTTCGAGTCCCCAGGACCTGGCAGAAACCAGGTGTAGCCAAGACACAAAGATAAGGGTACACAACTGCTACTTTATAAACAAGGAGACACGTCCCATGGGCCTGGACGTAGATCTGGTTCAAATCATAACTCTGCCACTCTCTAAGTTGCAGGTGGCCTTGGACAGGTTATTCAACTTCTCAATCATTCTCTTCTTTGGTAGAATGAGACTTATAATACCCATCCTGCAAGGTGATTATAAGAATTAAATGAGTTGATGTACGTGGAACTAACGGCACAGTGCCTAGCATGTAGTAGCTCAATAAATGGTAGTGGTTGCTTGCTAACCACTATGGGTCTTACTTTCTTTTCCCTGGTTTCCTCCTCCATACAGTGAGAGTAATCCTGGAACTCACTCCCATGAGGCAAGGTATTTTGAGCTGCAAGGAATAGAATGCAGTACTAAAGGAGAGTTATTGTTCTCACTTAATAAGGAATCCAAAGGTAGATAATTCTAGGACTAATGCTCAAAGGGTCTTGGGTTGGCTTCTCTATAGTTCTCTTGGACTTCCCCTCCTGATCACAAAATAGCTGCTTTAGCTCCATGTATCATACCCTCACACGATAAGGTCCAAGACAGGGAGGAGGGCAGGGAAGAAATCTTCCCTAGAATACCCCAAGACGGCTTCCTTTTGTGTCATCAGTGAGGTCCTCTCACAGGCCCAGACTTCAGAAGCCTAGGAAAAATAAAGGTTACTTGCCGTTTTCAGTCTCCTTCATGGGAGGCGGGTTCTGCTGACCAGGAAGAAGGGGCCAGGGAGTCGCTGCTGCAGAGAAACAGCCAACCCCGTCGGGGAGGGCCGACCTGAGGAGGGACGTGTTGATGGCCCCACGGAGCCTGGCACAGAGCCGCTGCCCAACAAGGTCGGCTGTTCTCATTGTTAATAGTGAAATACACGCGTGAAGCCCTGGGCTCAGTCCCCAGCTCTTCAAAAATCTATAATAATAATAATAATGATAACACTAACAATAATAATAATAATAGTAACAAAGCCCCATTCTCTGGAAGTTAAAAGACATCTGCGATATTCCGTTCACAAGCCCTGTGTCCACCCCCTGCCAGGGGCTGACGCGCTTGCTGCTCCAGCCCATACTTGAGCCGTACCTGGGAAACCTCCATCCTTCCAGAAGCTTCCCTGACCTGATAAACTGATACATAGCCCAGGAGAGCCTGGACCGTGAGCCAGGCCTGGACTGGGCACCCCTAAGGACAGCACTAGAGGACTGAGCTGCTGTCCTGTGTCCCCCGCACCCCCCACCACGTCCAAGCATTGTTCTGGGCACAGGCTGTAGTGTGGCCGTAAGCATTTGCCCCGGGGACTTTCCTTCTAGAATGTCTCTGATCCAGGATGCCAGTTCTTACCACATGGTTGATCTGTTTTCTGAGGCACAGCACATTTTTTAAAAACCTCCTTGTTAGCCAGGTGTGGTGTGGTGACACATACCTGTAATCCCAGTACTTGGAAAGCTGAGACAGGAGGATCACAGGTTCAAGACCAGCCACAGCAACTTAGCGAGACTCTCAACAACCTAGTGAGACACGGTTTCAAAATCAAAAAATCAAAAGGCTGGGGGTGTAGCTCAGAGGTAGACCGCCCCTGGGTTCAATCCCCAGTACCACAAAATACAAAACAAAACAAAAACTCTGTGTTTTTAAAGCCCAGCTGGGTTGTTGGCTTCAGCTTTCTTTAGAAAACACTGTGGAGCCGGGCATGGTGGCGCACGCTTGTAATCCCAGTACTTGGGAGGCTGAGACAGGAGGATCCAGGTTCACAGCCAACCTCAGCTACTTAGTGAGGCCCTCCGCAACTTAGTGAGACCCTGTTTCAAAATAAAGAATAAAAAAATAGGGCTGGGGGTATAGCTTGGAGGTAGAATGCCCCTGGGTTCAATCCCTAGGACCCCCAAAAGAAGAAAAAGAAAACATTTGGGCGTGGTGGCACAGGCTTATAATCCCACTACTTGGGAGGCTGAGACAAAATGAGCACAGGTTCAAAGCCAGCCTCAGCAACTTAGCGAGAGCCTGTTTCAAAAATAAAGAATAAAAATAGGGCTGGGGGTGTAGCTCGGAGGCCAAACAGCCCTGGATTCAATCCCCAGCACCACAAAAAAGAAAAGAAAAGAAAACGCTCTGTGGCCCTTCTTGTCCATGTGAGGCATAAAAGCAAACTTCTAAAATATTTATTTCTTATCCATGATGCAAGTATCATCATGGCTGTTTCTTACAATTAGTTCTATTTATTTAAAATATGTAGAAATTGGTGGGCTAGAGGAGAGGTCAGCAAACTCCTTCCGCCAAGGGTCAGATGTTTCAGGCTCGAGGGCCCAGTGGTCCATGTCAGAATTGCTCCACTTTGCTGCCATAGCCCAAAAGCTGCCAGACACTGTATATAAAGGAGTGAGTGTGGCTGTGTGTCAATAAAACTTTATTTATAAAAACAGGCCATGGGTCAGATTTGACCCTGGGGCTGTAGTTTGCTAACCCTGGTGAGGGGTGGAGCTCTGGACCAGGAGTGGATGAGGCTCCGCCCCTTCCGAGCCGCAGGGAGTCCCTGGAGACTTTGAGCCTCTGCAGGCCGGGTGCTCCACCTGTAAGCTCAAGGTGGATGCACAGTAGTGTTGTCGCTGGAAAGAGGCAGTCTCCGCAGTGGGTAAGTGTGGCCCAGAGATGCAGGTTTGAACCTGGACTGTGCCTTAACATCTCCCATTCAGGGTTTTCTTATGTCTAAATGGGGTGAAAGGGTACCTCCCTCCCTCCTGGGGTTTTGGCCAGAATTAAATAATTCACTTTATAAAGCACTCAGTGCAGGGACTGATGGATACAACTCTGCAATTATTCCTAGTCCTTGTTGCTGTTGATTTTCATGTATTTCAACCAGACCACCAACCACATCAGTAGCAATTATCAAGGCCCTGCCAATCTGCTCCTTGTTATTTCATAAATTGCTCTGCTGGCACTTTGCATACCTATTAATTCACTTGTCCGTTAAAGAAACACACATAGAGTGTCTTATATGTGCCAAGTATTATCCTCAGCAGATTAGGAAAAAAATGCTAACTTAGTGAATTCTTCCAACAATTCTATGAAATAGGTTTCCTCATTATCGTCACTGTTTTACAGATTTTTAAAAAACTTTAGGCACAGAGAGCTGAAGTAACTGTCCCAGGATCACACAGCCGGTGGCAGAACTGGGACTTGAACCAGAGTCCGTGCTCTCTACCTCTGCACTCTTGTTAGATGCTTCTCTGCATCCAGGAGTTTCTTCATGGGCAACAGGCCAGGCCAGGCGGCCACCCTTGGCCCTGAGCCATTCCTGCTTATGAATTGATCCCTAGATAATGATCACTTCGCGTAGTTATTCCCTGAACTGTCCCTGTGCACACCCACATGCCCCCTGGGATGGTTCCAGTACATCGCAGTGGGGCAGGTTGTGCTGCTTCAATAGCAGGCGGTGACGTTTCCCGAGGGTTTGCAGGTGCCAGGTACTCCTCTCCTGTCACCCCGTCTCCCCAGCTAACCTGTGAGGCAAGTGCTGTTATCATCTGCATTTTACAGCAGAGGAGAGGAAGCCAGGAGAGGTGATGTGGGGACATGATCAGTCACCAAGGGAGCCAGGTCCCCCCATGGTTGGAAGTCAGAGTCCAGCTCTCACCCGTTTCATGCTGCCTCCCTTCGTTACCTTGTACATAAAAATAACGATGCTGGCTGACGTTAGCTGAGCATTTTCTGTGTGCCGAGTCCTGCACTGGGTGCTTTGTATCTGCCGTCTCATTTAATCCTGAACCAAATGTATGAAGTTGGTCTCTTAAACCCGTTTTGCTGATAAGAGCACTGAGGCACAGAGAGGTCAAGTTACTTTCCCCAAGATGCTGTGCTGCTCAGCCTCCCCTTTCAGGAATGAAGGATGGGCTGCCAGCATAGCCCTGCACTGTCTGTCCCCTTTGGGGCCTGCCTGCTGCAGAGAGCCACCTTGCCCAAGGTGCCTGAGGGGTCCCTGAGGGACCTGCGTCCAGTGACTGACTGACCTCTTGCCCCACTGGAGGGCCATTCCACCTTCAGAGCTCCTCAGAGGGTGGCTGAGGCTTCTCTTAAGACTGCATCACAGCTCAACAGACCCCTCTGCCCAGCCCTGCCTCCTCTGCTCCCTCCCACAGGCATTGATTCCCAAGGAAGTCCCAACAATCTCCATTTCACACCAGCTTCCTGGTACCCCACCATGACAGTGGTGAGGCCAGGACTTGAACTCAAGCTCTTCTCCACTCCTGTCCACAGCCCTAGCCCCAGAGGTGTCTCCACTCAACAATAGCTCCAAGAAATGGGACAAGTGGGCTGCTCAGCGCAGGAACAGGAGCTCCTGAGGTCATTCCTCCACCACCAGGGAGCTCTGTTGTCTCTGGGAGGCTGGAGTCCACCCTGATCTGCCCGCAGTTTTCCTCCATAGTGCAGAACCCAGTGCCGGAGGCCCCGAGCAGCAGGGTTTGAGACAGGCGGGAACTCTGGTTTTGGAGTTAGACCCTGTCTCTAGCTGCCAGCCTTTGTCTTGGACTGATATGATCTCCTGACTGACCCCCTGCTCCCCACCCCCACCACCCCACCCTACTCACACTCTCACTGCAGAGGATGGGCCGCACCAGAGTCCAGTGTGGACTCTGCCGCGGTCCCCCAAATGCCACGTGCTCCTGCCTCCATGTCTCAGCTCACAGGGCTCCCTCTCCACCAAAGCGGCCCCCACCCCAACCTCCCCCAGGCCCTGCTGTGGATGGCGAGCCCAGCCCGGGGGCAGCACACCTAGTGGTCCGGGACTCTTCTTCTGCCCTTTACCCACCTCCACAGGTGGATCTGGGCTCCCTCTTTGGCCCCCGCCTCTGTCGTGGATCACAGGACACAGGGACGGTCCTTTACTCCAGGTCTCCTCTCCGCCTTCCCTGAGCACCATGAGAGACCACATCTTGTTCCCTTAGATTCCTCCTCCCCAGCACCGCCCGGGTTCAGGGTGCATGGTCACTGGCAGCCCTCGTCCCTGTGGCTCATCTGCCTCTTGGGAGAGGTCTTGATGGGAGAAGAAGGTAACACGCACATCACTGAGAGTTCCGTTTCTGGCCCTCCGGTGTCTCACCGATCGCAGTCGTCAGGTTTTGTGAGCTGCAGGAGGCCGAGTCCCGGGACCTACGCCACGTCTGTCTTTCAGCTCCTTCTGCACTGAGTTCATGGCGGGCCTGGTGAAGTGGCTGGAGCTGTCCGAAACGGTCCTGCCAACCATGACTGCTTTTGCCAGCGGCCTGGGAGGCGAAGGAGCAGACGTGTTTGCTGAGACTTTATTGAAGGACCCCATCCTGAGGGGCGATGCCTCGGTGATCACGCAGGTACGCCTCTCACCTGGCCGCTGCCGGGGACCTAGACCAAGCCATTTCCATGCCGAGTCAGTCTGAGAATCGCTTCTAGTGGGATGGAGCAGCTGCAAGATAAAATATTACATCATATCATGTGATGATGATGAACCCAGCTAATGTTGAATTATCACCGCGGAATATCGACTGTCAAGTTAATGTGCATAGGCACTTATGTGCTAGTACCTTTAAAAAACTAACTTGTGTAGGGTGCAGTAGCACACACCTATAATCCCAGTACTTGGGAGGCTGAGATAGGAGGATCGCAAGTTCGAGGCTAGCCTCAGCAACTTAGTGAGATCCTCAGCAACTTAGCGAGATCCTCAGCAACTTAGCAAGATCCTGTTTCAAGATTAAAAAATAAATAAGGAGGGCTGAGGGTCTAGCTCAGAGGTAGAATGCTTCCGTATTCAACCCTCAGTACCCCCCCAAAATTAACTCATTTAATTTTCAAACAACTCTCTGAATTGTTTGAGAATTAAATACAGGTTGAGGATCCCTTTTCCAAACTGCTTGAGACCAGAACTATTTCAGATTTGGGGGAGTTTTAGGATATTTGCATATACATAATGAGATAGCTTGGTGATGGGGCCCAAGTTTAAACATGAGATTTCTTTATGTTTTATGTACATAGTATACACATAGCCTGAAGGTAATCTTGTACAATATTTTTAATAACTTGGTACATGAAGCAAAGTCTCATGGTCTAGAATTTTCCACTTGTGGCATCAAGTTGGTGCTCAAAACATTTCAGATTTTTGAGTGTTTGGGATTTGGGATTTTTTTGGATTAGGGATGCTCAACCTTTATAAGCCCCATTTTACAGTTGAGAAAACTGAGGCACAGAGAGGTTAAGTAACTTGCCCAAGGTCACAAGACTGATAAGTAGCTGAACCTTGGACATCGGACCCCAGACCCCACGTTCTACCAAGCCGTGGTGCCTCTTTTCTGAAGGAGCAGCATTGCTGTGTGACCTCGGGCATGCCGCTCACCTGCTCTGTGCAGTTAGAGCAGGCAGGAGCTTGTGACGCTGCAGGTGGGCTGTGCACATAGATATAAAGCAGCCCCTCCCTCCTTGGCCTCACCACCCGAGTTCTCACACAGCAGTCCGCTTAGTTCTCACACAGCAGTCCGCTTGCTGACGGGCTCTCCGCCGGGCCCTAGTGCAGAGGGAGTTTCGTTCACCGTGTCCTCTTGGGGTAGGGGTCGGCCAGCATGTCAGGTGAGCTGGTTGTCACTGTCACTGATTCCGGCTTCCTTTCCCCCCAGGACCTTCTGAGCTTCTCACTCAAGGATGGTGAGTGGACCTGCTACATTGTAAATTGTGGGCGCCACCTTCACCCCCAGCCAGGGACGCCAGTGTGCGTGGCCTGGTCCCCCATGGCTTCTTTGCCGCCAGGAGGACTGGGAACCCAGTGTCCTGAGTGAGCTGGCGGAGCACTGTGCCGAGAGCCTTCACTTCATCCGTGCAGCTCTCGAAGCCGGTCCTGCCCCATCGCCCGCCACCCTGGTCTTAGCCGCCGCCATGCCCTCCCGGGTGACATCTGGAGTCTGCTCACTGGTCACTCGGGGCAGCGGTCTGCCCTCCACCCTGCATCCCAAATGATCTTTCCCAAGGGCCGGCTGACCACGCTCACCTCCCCGCTCCCCGCGGCTCCCACTGCTCCCAGGAGGAAGACAGCTCCTCTGATGTGGCCCCGGTCCCTGCTCCCCCTCCAGTACAGCCGCCCCTCAGCGTGGCTCAGCCATCCTAGCTCCCTGCAGCTCCTAGTGCGCTCTGCTTCCTTTTCTTTTCTTTTTTCTTTCTTTTTCTTTTCTTTTCTTTTTTTTTTTTTTTTTTTGGTACTGGGGATTGAACCCAGGAAATTCTACCTTCAAGCTATACCCACAGCCCTTTTGAATTTTTATTTTGAAACAGGGTCTCACTAGGTTGCTGAGATTCTCACTAGGTTGCTGAGGCTGACCTTGAACCTGCGATCCTCATGTCTTAGCCTCCCAAGTACTGGGATTACAGGCCTGTGCCACCACGCTGTGATTTCTGTGCAGGCGTCCTTGCACACGCCCTTCCCTGACTGGCAAACCTCCGTGCTCTCTGCCCGCTTGCTTCTTCGTCCTTCTGTGGAGCCATCGCTCCCCTAGGCAGCCTTGCTGGCCTCCTGACTTGCACCACCGTTAGCTGTGCACTCGTTCCCTGATTATTGGTAACTGGCCTCCTGCTGAGTACTTGCAGGGCCAAACACGGCACCAGGCATGTAGCACATAGTTCGTAAACATCTGTTGAATGAATTAGTGGGCTAGATCCTATTGCCCCATTGTATGGACGAGGGAGTCAGCTCAGAGAGGAAGCGATTTGATTTACTCGAAGTTGCTGGGTGGCGGCTGTGTGGGACTCCACCCGCGCTCCTTTCCTACGGTTTCTATGATAAGGTGCCAGAAACTGTGTGGCTTAAAATAACAGACCCTTATTCTGTCACGGCCCGCAGGCCAGAAATCTAAAATCAAGGTGGCAACAGGGTCACACGCTTCTGAAAGCTGCAGGGAGGGTCCTTTGTGTCTCTCATCGTCTGCTGACTCTGTGTCATTCATCGACCTGAGGCTGCTGTGTGGCCTCTGCCCCGGCTTCCTGCGGCCTCTCCTTTCGCCCTTCCTCTGCTCTGTGCGTCTCTTACAAGGATACTTGTCCATGGTGATCTCATCTCAAGATCTTTAATTTGATTACATCTGCAAAGACCTATTTCCCAAATAAGGTCACATTCACAGGCTCCAGGATGTATCTTTTTGGGGGGCCACCATTCAACCCACTACGCTGCCCAGGCTTCTGGATGAGCACCCCCCCGTGGCTCCCTCTCCCGCCACCCCCTTTCTGCCTTTGCTCCCCGTTATTTCCTTTGCGGCTTCTTCTATTCTCTAAGCTGAGGTCTCAGCACAGAGCCCTCTGATGGTTACTCTGCCGGCCAGCAGAGAGAGGGCATGGAAGATTGAAAATGAGGTCCCCAGCAGCCTCCACAGCATGTGCAGGGAGACCTTCCCGGCTCCCACCAGCACCCTGCGTGTGGGGAGAGCGGGGTTTCAGGAGGGGGAACGGTCACAGAGCCGCAGGGCGCGGTGGGCAGTGGGGCAGCAGGGGCAGGCTCTGGGCCAGTGAGGGGCCTGGGGAGGACGGTGGGATGGAGTTCACCTGGACAGGTGTGTGGAACATGGCCTCAGCGAGGGCAGCAGAGAGAGCCAGGCAAGGGGCTGCCCCAGGAGTCCCTCTGGATCAAGAACCAGAAATGACGACAGACAGGGTACAGGGGACGGAGGAGAGGGAGGACCCGGAAGCGGCGTCTCCTCCCGGGATTCAGGTTGCCCGGAACCACCTGCAGTGGTGTGGGCTTCCGTCTCAGGGATCCTGGCGCTGTCTCCAGTGATTGTTTTATATGCAAGCTGGCGGTCACAGACCCTAATCGAGTAGGGAGTTAGGACTTCCTCAAGTCACTAAACAGGTCATATGAGCCCTTTTCTCAGGCTTGCTTTTTAATAAAAAGCAAGTTTGTTTAGTGCCTTCGCTGTCTGCCAGGGTGGCAGAACATGTAGGTCACTCTGCTTGGAGACTCCTGGTTATGAGGACAATAATTTTCTTTATTGTTTAAAAAAAAGACCTCTTCTGGGCTTGGTGGTGCACGCCTATAATCCTAGTATTTGGGAGACTGAGACAGAAGGATAACAGGGTTAAGGCCAGCCTCAGCATCTTAGCAAGGCCCTCCACAACATAGCAAGACTGTTTTAAAATAAAAAGGGTTGGGAGTGTAGCTTAGAGGTAGAACGCCCCTGGTTTCAATCCTCAGTAGCACAAATAAAAGACGTCTAAGCCCTTGCTACCACCAGTGTGTTCTGTAGACCAGCAGCATCAACATCTCTAGGAGCTTTCTTAGAAATGCAGTCTCAACTGAGCGTGGTGATGCACACCTGTAATCCCAGTACTTGGGAGGCTGAGACAGTAGGATCGCAGGTTCAAGACCAGCCTCAGCAACATAGTGAGACTCTCAGTAACCTAGCAAGATCCAGTTTCAAAACAAAACAAAACAAAATTTAAAAAGATCTGGGGGTGTAGCTCAGAGGTAGAATGCCCTGGGTTCAATTCCTACAGCAGAAGGAAGGAAGGAAGGAAGGAAGGAAGGAAGGAAGGGGGGGAGGGAGGGAGGAAGGAAAGAAGGAAGGAAGGAAGGAAGGAAGGAAGGAAGGAAGGAAGGAAGGAAGGGTCTTGAGCCCCACCCAGACCCACCAGGTTAGGAAGGAAAGAAGGGAAGTAGGGAGGGAGGGAGGAGGGAGGGAGGGAGGGAGGAGAGAGGGATGGAGGGAGGATGGATGCAGAGTCTTGAGCCCCGCCCAGACCTCCACGTTATCCAGGCAATTCCTGGATACTTTCAGTCTGAGAGCCACTTGTCTAAGCTCTACCCACAGAGTATATTTTTGGTCCTCGTCTTTGTCTGTTTTGTGCTGCTAACAGAATACCTGAGATTTGGTGATTTATAAAAAACAGAGATTAATTTCTTATAGTTCTAGCCAGGCGCGTTGGTGCATGACTATAATCCCAGTTATTCAGGAGGGTGAGGCTGAAGGATTACAAGTTCGAGGCTAGCCTCAGCAATTTATAGACCCTGTCTCTAAATAAAAAACTAAAAAGGCCAGGCGTGGTGGCGCACGCTTGTAATCCCAGTACTTTGGGAGGCAGAGACCGGAGGATCCGGGCTCGCGGCCAACCTTAGCACGCATGCGTGCGCGCGTGGTCTCTCTCTCTCTCTCTCTCCTCTCTCCTCTCTCTCTCTCTCTCTCTCTCTCTCTCTACTTAGTGAGGCCCTCCGCAACTTCGTGAGACCCGGTTTCAAAAATAAAAGCATTAAAAAAAATAGGGCCGGGGGTGTGGCGTGGAGGTAGAACGCCCCTGTGTTCAATCCCCGGTACCGCAAAAAAAAACTAAAAGGGCTGGGGATGTAGCTCAGTGGTTAGAGACCCTGGGTTCAGTCCCCAGCAAAACACACACACACACACACACACACACACACACACACACACACACACCACAAAAAAAAAAAAATGTACAGTTGCAGAGGCTAAGTCCATAATCGAGAAGCTGGCATCTGGCCAAGAGCCTTCCTGCCGTGTCACCCCATAGCAGAAAGCAGAAGGGCAAGAGAAGACGATCTCAGAGCCAAACAGGCCTCACGGGGTCATGGGGCCGGCCTCCGCTCCCGAATAGGTGGATGCTCAGGCATGCCTCTGCTCAGCAGTGGAGGCCTGGTTGGCCTCTGAGGAAGGGGTAGCGTAGGCCTCAGAACACTGCTGCGTCATTGGACTCACAGTCTAGAACATTCTCTGCCCATGCACCCTGCAGTTTCCATTTTGGGGGGGCTGCACAGTCTCAGGGGTTGTCACGTAGTTCATTAAAAGTGATTGCACCATTTTATTTTTTCTTTTCTTTTTTGGACTGGGGATTGAACCCAGGGGCAATTCTTCCAAACTACATCCCCAGCCCTTTTTATTTTTTATCTTAAAACAGGGTCTCACTAAGTTGCTGAGGCTGGCCTTGAACCTGCGATCCTCCTGTCTCAGCCTCTCAAGTACTGGGATTACAGGTGTGCACCACCATGCCCAGCTAATTGCACCATTTTTTAGCTGAAGCAAGGGAAGAATGGTAACGCATGCTCCTCCCAGACTCTCTTGGAGAACGAGGCTGAGTTGGCCCAGTGGCTGAGGCTGGGTTGCTGGAGGCGGGGCTGCACCTTGACACATGGAACCTAATAGTCGAGTCGAACCTAATAGTTACCACAAAGCCACCAGCTGTTGAATGCATGCTGTATACCAGGCACGGCTCTAGGGCTCATGCAGGCTTCAGCCTCTTACTCCCAGCAAGGTGGTCAAGGCTGTTGCTCCCATTCTACAGCCCTGACACTCACCCGTCAAGGTCAACGGGGACGATCCCCTTTTATTTTTTTCTTTTGGTACTGGGAATTGAACCCAGGAGCATTGTACCACTGAGCTACACCCCCAGCCCTTTTTAATTTTTTACTTTGAAACAAGTTCTCCCTAAGTTGCTGAGGCTGTCCTCAAACCCATGATCTTCCTGTCTCAGCCTCTAAAGTAGTGGGATTACAAGTGTGCACCACCGTGCCCACTGATCCCCTCTTTTTGACAGCAGGAAGGATTGAGGCCCAGAGAGGGAAAGGGGCTTTCCTGGAGATACACAGTGGCAGAGGTAGATGGAGCTAGAATCAAATCTCTGGCTTCCCGGGCCAGCACTTCTCCCAGCACCTCTTTACTGGCTAGGATAAGCCGCCCTTCCTCCTCAGTCGGCCTCACTTTCTCTCTTTCCTCACCCAAGAGGACAGAGAGGACATCCTGCCCCACTTCCTGTCCCCCTATCTGCAAACCAAAAACTATCACCAACACCCTTGGATACCTCGGAGCCCTAACCGTACTCCTCTCTGCTGTGGGTGTCTTGGCCGGCTCCTGCAGAATGACTGAGTGTGTCAGGAGCGGCCTGCCCCACCCCGGGCTCTTCCTGCCCTCCCAGGGGCAGCTTCTACGCCAGCACTGCCTTCTCCATCGCTACTGAGAATAGCCAGCACATATTAAGCACAGCTAGCTATTAAAGATGGATGGATGGATGGATGGATGGATGGATGGATGGATGGATGGATGGATGGATGGAGCAAGCATTTGGGAAGTCAGGCTGCCTGGGTGTTAAAATTCAAGCTCCACTTTAGCAAGGGTCCAAGTGTCTCTGACTCTGTTTCCTCAAGTGTCAATGGGAATAAGATTGAGGAAGGACCAATGAGAGGAGCCAGTGGCGAGCTCAGCATGTGCGGGAAGCAGGCTGGGGGTCACTGTGGTGACAGGGGAGTGGCCAAAGGGGGAAACCCTGGGAATCGGGACACAGATTCTCACCCTGGCTCTGAGACCGTCTTGCTGTGTGACCTTGAACAAGTCACTGAGCCTCTTGAATAACAATTTCAAATACAAATAAGGGGCAAGAGCCAGATGTCCCATAAGAAAAATATTTATTTTGGCTTATAAGATCTTTGGTTCTAGAACAATGGTCAAGGATCCTGTAAGGAGGTCAATGTCATAGATGAGCTGGTTGTCCGGGTCCTTTCCCGTGATCTGTATGAGGACAGAGCCCTTGTCTCGCTTGTTTACCATCGAATCCCAGCTTTATAACACTGAAGAATACATGGGACATGGTAGCCATTGAGTATTCATTGGATGGAGGGAGAGGGGAAGGAAGGAATGGATGGATGAGTGGAAGGGAAAAAGGAAGGATGGATGGATGGGTGGATGGACGGACGGACGGATGGATGCAAGCAAGGAAGGAAGGACAGGTACATTGATGGACAGATGGATGCATGAATGAAAGAAAGGAAGGATGGATGGATAGAAGAATGGGAGGAAGTAGAGAAAAAAGGAGAGAGGACAGAGGACAGGTGGGTAGCCTTTCTTTAGAGAATAAGTTAGATGTGGAGCAGGGCGGTTTTTCTGGTCATCCTCCTATGGATTCTGGCCAGGTGGGGTGGGCAGCTGGGGAGGAGTCTGTCTGTGTCTCTGGATTTCTCCTGGGTGTGAGGCATGGTGAGTAATCATGGAATTAGCCCAGGAAATCAACATGAAAAGCCGCATTCCTCAGAACTTCCTGGAAGGCTGACCTTTACTGCAGCGTGGGGATCTTAGTCACAGAGCCGTGCCATGTTGGCAGCTGGACGGGATTCTTTGTGAGTGCTGATCATTTGCTTCTCATCAGGTTGCAGCCTGCCGCGCTCTTTGCCCACAGAACGATAAAAAACAAGCGTCCTGTGATGAAGGTGAACAGCTGGTAACTCTAAGTAAAGGCCACTCGGCTCTGCTCTACTGAGACTAGGGCTGGACCCCTCTGCGGGGAGGGGGGGCTGCCTATGCACTGCAGGTGTGTGGCAGCTTCCCTGGCCTCTGTCCATTACATGCCAATAGCTTCCTGAATTTGGATGAGCAAAGACGCCTCCAGACACGGCCAAATGCCCTCCAAGGAACAAAACCAAAAGTATGGCCATCTCAGGTGGGGCCAATTTGTTTGCATTCCATAATCTTTTTATTTATTTATTTTGGCACTGGGGATTGAACCCAGGAGCATTCTACCTCCAAGCTACACTCCCAGCCCTCTTTTATTTTTTATTTATTTATTTGGTACTGGGAATTGAACCCAGGAGCATGCTGTCTCCAAGCTACACCCCCCAGCCCTATTTTATTTTTTATTCTTATTTTATTTTTTATTATTTATTTATTTATTGGTAATGGGAATTGAACCCAGGGGCATGCTATCTCCAAGCTACACTCCAGCTCTTGTTTTGTTTTTGTTTTTGTTTTTGTTTTTGTTTTTGTTTTTGTTTTTGTTTTTGTTTTTGTTTTGAAACAGAGACCGGTCTCGCTAGGTTGCTGGGAGTCTCTCTAAGTTGCTGAGGCTGGCCTCAAACCTGCAATCCTCCTATCTCAGTCTCCCAAGTACTGGGATTACAGGCGTGTGCCACCATGCCTGGCTTATTTTTTTATTTTGAAACAGGTTCTCACTAAGTTGCTGAGGGCCTCACTAAATTGCTGAGGCTGGCCTCGAACCTGTGATCCTCCTGCCTCAGCTTCCCAAGTACTGGAATTACAGGTGTGCACCACTGCACCCAGCTGCATCCAGTAATCTTTCTAAGTCATTCTAGTTACTCTTTAGACCACTTCCACAGATTGTGAATTATTGCATAGTATATAACTCTCAGATAAGCTACTGAAATACGTACTATTCTCCCCACTACGGGGAGAAAATTAAGCCTTGGGAGGTTGAGCAAGTCACCCGGGATTACATGTCAAAGATTTAAAATTCCTTTTAAGGTAAAGTGACTCTCATGGTGAACTCTGTATTGGCGCCGGGGAAACTTAAATGGAATCGTGCTTTTTTTTACCCTCTGTCCTCTGCGTCTGTAACCCGTGCTCCAGGGATCAGCATGGGGCCAGGGACCAAGCAGGTGCGCACACAGCGCCACAGCAGGCTGTGTCGCAAACTGGCCCCACATTCCGCCCTGTTCTTTATTACTGGATCGCAAACACTAATGCGTCAGGGCTTTGGGGCGTTGGTCTTTGGTCATTTGGTGAAATGCAGATATTGTCACCCAGTTGCTGGGGTCTCTGTCGGCATCCTCAAGATTCATAAAATGTATTCTCAGTATGGAAATAGCTTGGTTCGTAGCGAATAAGAACCAAACACCTGCTCTGTGTACCCAGCCTTGTGCGAGGCACCGGGTATAATTCTAATAGCAGACAGAGATTGAGCACCTACTGTATGCCTGGCTCTGAGCTAAGAGCTTTCCTTACAGGGACTGATGTGTTTAAGCCCCACAAAGACCCTGGAAGGTAGATGCTGTGACTAGTCCCATTTTACAAAATATAAAACCACACACAGAGGATAAAATAACCCGTCCAAAGTCACACAGCTGGGAGCGAGGGGTCAGGGTTCTGACCTCGGCAGTGGGGCCCCACCATCCACTTTTTGGGGGGAAGTACTGGAGATTGAACCCAGGGGAATTCTATCTCTGAGTTACACCCCCAGCCCTTTTTATTTTTATTTTGAAACAGGGTCTCACTAAGTTGCTGAGGCTGTCCTCGAACCTGCAGTCGTCCTGTCTCGGTCCCAGGTACTGGGATTACAGGTGTGCACCACGGTGCCTGGCTCACAGTCCCTGTCTTAAATGCCATTCTGCTTCCCACATGAAGATGCACTGACACCTCGTTTCTACCGCTGACTTTAAGGGAGCTTGACAAGGCTGGACTGAGGGGTGGCTGCCTGCGTGCACAGGAGCAGGGCACGGCCCATCTTTTTTCTTTTCAGTGCAAATGACCACTTTAGTTTTTAAATGTTTTACTGGTGTATTATACTTATATGTAATAGTGAGGTTCATCCTGATGCATTCATATATACACATGGTATAATTTGGTCTGTTTCCTTCCGCGATCCTCCCCTTTCCCCCTTCCCCCCTCCCCCTCCTCTCCTGGTCTCCCTCCTGTTTTCCTGAGGTCCCTTTTCTCTCTATATATATATGAGAGACAACGTGCAGCCCTTGATGTTGTGGGTCTGGCTGATCTCCCTCAGCATGATGTTCTCCAGTTCCATCCATTTTCCTACAAATGGTTTTGTTCTTCTTTATGGCTGGGTAAAACTCCATTGTGTGTATAGACCACGTTTCCTTTATCCATTCATCTGTTGATAAATAGCTAGGTTGGTTCCGTAACTTGGCTATTGTGAATCGTGCTGCTGTAAACACGGGTATGCATGTATCACTATAGTATTCTGATTTAAATTCTTTGGGGAAAATACCAAGGAGTGGCATGGCTGGGTCATATGGCGGTTCCACTCCTAGTCTTTTGAGGAACATCGTACTGATCTCCACAGTGGTGGTATTATTAACAACCCCTCCAACAGTATGTGAGCAATTCTTTTCCTGCACATCCTTGCTGGCTTTCTTATTGTTTGTATTCTCAATGAACAGTGTCTTGCTGATTTTGCACATGTGAAGGGAGGCATGGGATGCGGCCCCTCCTCTCTGCCCCCTGCTCCCCCACTGCTGGCCGTGAAGGAAGCTCATCACCATGTCAACGCCATTAACTGTCCTAAGCCAGGAGGAGCAAAGGCAGGAATCACCCCCCCCCCAGCGTTCTGAGTAAAGTACTGCCCAGAGAGGGCCCCGCAGCCAGGCTCTGCCTCCCAGCGTGGAAGCCCCGGGCACAGGTGGAAGCCCGGTCCCAGTGCAGGGCAGGGTGGCGTGGGACCAGAAAACAGTGTGGTTTCTCCTGCAGGTGAAAAAACCCACTGAGAGCAAGAATAGAGGCAAATAATAATAATTCCAGAAGAAGCGTAATGAGAAAAGTTGGTGAATCTGGGGATGGCAGTGCAGTGGACAGGGCCAGTGGTTGTCTGAGCATGGCCTACAAGGTGTGTCATCAGTCTCCGGGGAGAAGAGAGCAGGAGCCCCACCCTGACGCAGCGGCCCGCAGCTCGCAGCCTGCCCAGCAGCCCCGCTCAGAGGTGGCTTCTAAGCACGGCTTACCAGAGAGGATGCAGACATGATGACTCACCTCAAAGAGTGAGGGCAGCTGGCTTTATTGTGCACTTACTGTGTCCCGGGTGCTGGCCAGACTCCTGGGGTGCACCCCTATAGCACCTCAGCAAAGCCAGATCGAAGAAGTGTTCAGGGGCCACCGATATAGCTCAATGCCGGAGCACTTGCCTGGCATGCACGAGGCCCCGGGTTTGATTCCCAATATGAGAGAGAGGAAAGGAGAGAAGAAGAAGAAGAGGAGGAGGAGGAGGAGGAGGAGGAGGAGAGGAGGAAAAGAAAGAGAGAGAAAAATTGGTACTTGGAACAAGAAAAGTATTCTTATTCCTGTTTCCTGAGGCTCAGAGAAGGCAAGACACTTGCCTGAGGCCATTCAGCCACTGGGTAGTCAGATGAAAATTCAAACCCAGGTCTGAGTAGCAGGGCCCACTCTGCCTTGGGCTCCTTTCTTGAGTCTGGAGCACAGCCCCCAGGGGAAGGGGTGGATCTCTTCCCAAAGGAGGCCGCAAGCTCTCCCCGAGCCTCTCCCAGCAAGTGCAAGGTCAAGGCCTGGCCCACTGTCCCTGCTCCTGTACCCCGAGACAGAGCCCTTGCTGAGAACCAGGGTGGCCCCGTGCCTTCCAGCAGGAGGCTGTACTGTCCCCAACCCCGGGAAAGGTGGGCAGGGTCGGGTTGTTTTCCCCACACCTGGCAGTGCGACTGGCATTTCAGGCTGAGCGCCAGGGGTACTGCTCGTCCTCCAGTGTGTGAGACAGGGCCAGATGACGAGGCGCGCCATGCATAGCTTCTGTATCGCGAGGTGCTGGTGAGGAAGGGCCCAGAAGTGGGCCTGGTAAATGCACAGGCTGCCCCGAGCGTCCTAGACCAGGGCCCAGTCAGGCTCCAGGGACTCCCATGGTGTGTGGTTGCTGGGGCCACCAGGGATGCCTGCAGTTCTGGCTGACTGGCACACTCCTGCCCCCTGGTGGCAGAGCTGAGATCCCTCGGTGGCCCTCCAACCCCCACCCCATCCTCACCCTCCAAAGACCTGGTCTCCCAGGTGACATGTCAGTCTCAGGTGTGCCTGTGGCCCCTGGCCTAGCGCTGTCCCCGGGACTGTGTATTTACCCATGTGCCCAGGAAATAGGATTCACAGCTGACCATGTAGGATTGTCCTGGAACCCCAAACTCACTCAACAGAAGGGGATTTGCCTTTAAAAGACAGTCATAGCCGGGCATGGTGGCACATGCTTGTAATCCCAGTACTTGGGAGGCTGAGACAGGAGGATCCGGGTTTGTGGCCAGTCTCAGTTACTTAGTGAGGCCCTCTGCAACTTAGTGAGACCCTTTTTCAAAATAAAGAATAAAAAATAGGGCTGGGGGTGTAGCTCGGAGGTAGAATGCCCCTGGGTTCAATCCCCAGTACCGCAAAAAAGAAAAAAAAGACAGTCATGGGCTGGGCGTGGTGCCACACCTGTAATCCCAGTACGTGGGAGGCTGACACAGGAGGATCGCATGTTCAAGGACAGCCTCAGCAATTTAGCAAGGCTCTCAGCAACTTAGCAAGACCCTGTTTTCAAATAAAAAATAAAATAGGGCCAGGCATGGTGGTGCACGCTTGTAATCCCAGTACTTGGGAGGCTGAGACCAGAGGATCCAGGTTCGCAGCCAGCCTCGGCTACTTAGTGAGGCCCTCTGCAACTTGCGAAGACCCTGTTTCAAAATAAAGAATAAAAAATAGGGCTGGGGGTGTAGCTCGGAGATAGAATGCCCCGTGTTCAATCCTCAGTACTGCAAAAAGAAAAAAAAAGACAGCCATGAGTAGAAATGTTTCATCAGATAATCCTGCATGACAATCCAAGCTCCGCCACTCTCCCAGCTGTGTGACATTGAGAATTTTTTTTTTTTTTTTTTTTTTTTTTTTTTTTTTTTTTTTTTTT
>PVJS01013752.1:0-41552 GCA_004027185.1 Glis glis | reverse complement strand
CTTCCCCCTCCTTCCCTTCCCTTCTCCTTTTGGTAAACATTTGGGACTAGGAACCACTGTTTAAGTCTTAGTCATTCATTACACAGAAGACAAAAAGACAGCTAACCCTTCAGGCTCTAGCTATCTTCCCTACCTCACAGAAATGTTTCTGAAAAAACATAATCTGATATGCATGATTAAAATTTTATTGTCATAATTATGTATGTCAGTTTTGCGGTAGGCATCTTTCACTCAGCATAATTCCTTTCGGATCTATTCAAGTTGTTTTATGTTTCAATAGTTCATTGCTTTTTATTTCGTTTTTTTATTCATGGTATGGATATACTAGTTTTTTAAAGTTATCATATTATACAGTTGAAGGACATTTGAGTTGTTTTCATTTTGGGGCTATTGCAAATAAAGCTGCTATTGAATATTCCTATACAGGTTTTTTCATGAGTATAAGTTTTCTTTTCTGTGGGATGAATGCCCAAGAGTATGATTCCTCGGTCATATTAGAAGTACATGTTTAGTTTTGTAAGAAACTATTATGTCCTTTTCAGAGTGGCTGTATCATTTTATATTCCCACCAGCAAAGTATGAGTGATTCATTTTTCTCTGTATTATCTGAATTCTCACCAGCATTGATGTTCATTTTTTTAAACTTTAGATAATCTGATGTGTGGTAATACCTCATTGTGATTTTAATTTGCATTTCCCTAATGACCAGTTTTTTAACATACTTTTGTGTGCTTATTTGCCATCTGTATATCCTCTTTGGTGAATTTTTTTGCCCATTTTCTAATTGGATTGCTTGTGTTTTTTAAAAGTATGAATAACTTCTAATTTTTTAATGGTGCATTGTAATTGTACATGATAGTAAGATTCATGGTGATACGTTCATATGTGTGCATAATATTATTTGGTCTGTTTCCTTCCCCTCTCTTCCCCACCCCCCTTCCACTGCTCTGTCCTAATTTTCACGAGCTCCCTTTTCTTTCCTTTTTTCTCTCTAGCTTCCACATATGACAGAGAACATCTGACCCTTGATTTTCTGAGTCTAGCTTATTTCACTTAGCATGATGTTCTCCAATTCCATCCATTTTCCTGCAAATAACATGATTTTGTTCTTTATGGCTGAGTAAAACTTGATCATGTGTATATACCACATTTTCATCTGTTGATAGACACCTAGGCTGGTTCCATAATTTGGCTATTGTGTATTGTGCTGCTATAAATATGGGTATGCTGAGATCACTATAGTATGCCGATTTTAATTCTTTTGGATAAATATCAAGGAGTTGTATAGCTGGGTGATATGGTGGCTCCATTCGTACTCTTTTGATATTGATAATCCATAGTGATCATACTAATTTACAATCCCACCAACAATATATAGGGTTTCTTTTTCTCCAAATCCTTGATAGCATTTATTATTATTTGTATTCTTTTTTTTTTCCTGTGGTACTGGGGATTGAACCCAGGGACATTCTACCTCTGGGCTATACACCCTCAGCCCTATTTTCATTTTTTATTTGGAAACAGGGTATCACTAAGTTGCTGAAGCTGGCTTTGAACCTGCAATCTTCCTGTCTTGGCCTCCCAAGTACTGGGATTACAGGTGTGCACCACCATGCCCAGTTTATTATTTGTATTCTTGATGACTGCTATTTTAACTGGAGATGAAATCTCAGTGAAGTTCTGATTTGCATTTCGCTGATTGCTAAAGATATTGTATATTTCTTCATATTTAATTGCCGGCCATTTGGATTTCTTCTTTTGAGAATTGTGTGTTTAGTTCATTTGCTCATTTATTGATTGGGTTATTCGTTGTTTTAGTGGTAAGCTTTTTGAATGGTTTATATATTCTGGATACTAATCCTCTATTGGAGAAGTAGCTGGCAAAGATTTTCTCCCATTCTGTAGCCTCTCTCTTTATACTCTTAATTGCTTATTTTGCTACTCAGAAGCTTTTTAATTTGATGCCATCCTATCTACTAATTCTTGACATTATTTCTTGAGTGTTAGGAGTCCTATTGAGGAAGCCATCGCTTGGGCCTATGTGTTAGAGTATTGTCTCTCCATTTTCTTCTAGCATTGCAGAGTTTTTGGTCTAATTCCTAGGTCTTTTTTTTTTTTTTTTGCGGTACCGGGGATTGAACCCAGGGGCATTTTACCTCTGAGCTACACCCCCGGGCCTGTTTTTTATACTTTATTTTTGAAACCGGGTCTTACAAAGTTGCGGAGGACCTCAGTAAGTAGCTGAGGCTGACCATGAACCCGGGATCCTCTGGTCTCCGCCTCCCAAGTACTGGGATTATAAGTGTGTGCCACCATGCCCTGCATTCCTAGGTCTTTGATCCATTTTGAGTTGACTTTAGTGCAGGGTGAGAGACAGAGACCTAGTTTCATTCTTCTACATATGGATATCCAGTGTTTCTAGCACCATTTGTTTAAAAGACTCTTTTCTCTCATATATGTTTTTGGCACCCTTGTCAAGGATCAGATGATGATATCTGTGTGGGATTGTCTCTGTGTCTTCTATTTTATTGCTCTACTAGTCTGTTTGTATGCCAGTACCATACTGTTTTTGTTGCCATAGCTCTGTAGTACAGTTTAAAATAGGGTATTGTTATGCTTCCAACATTTCTTTCTTGCTTAGAATTGTTTTAACTATTCTGGGTCTTTTATTCTTCTATACGAATTTTAAGACTTTTTTTTCTAGTTCTGTGAAGAATGCCATTGGTATTTTGATGGGAATTGCATTGAATCTATTTATTGCTTTTGGTAATATGCCCATTTTAACAATATTAATTCTACCTATCCATGAACATGGGAGGTTTTTCCATTTTCTAGTGTCTTTTTCAATTTCTTAATATTCATCGTAGAGGTCTTTCACCTTGTTTAGATTTATTCCTAATTTGTTGTTGTTCATTTGGTTTGAGGCTATTGTGAATGAAATTGTTTTTCTGATTTTTCAGCAAATTCATTATTGGTATATAGGAAAGTTACTAATTTTTCTATGTCAATTTTGTATGTTGCTACTTTACTGAATTTATTTATTTATTTATTTATTTATTTATTTATTTATTTTGCGGTACCCGGGATTGAATGCAGGGGTGTTCTGCCTCCACGCTACGCCCCCGGCCCTATTTTTTATACTTTATTTTGAAACCGGGTCTCACGAAGTTGCGGAGGGCCTCACTAAGGAGAGAGAGAGAGAGAGAGAGAGAGAGAGAGAGCGCGAGAGAGTGAGAGAGCTGAGGCTGGCCTTGAACCCGGATCCTCCGGTCTCCGCCTCCCAAAGTACTGGGATTACAAGCGTGCGCCACCACGCCTGGCTCTGAATTTTTTTTATACTACTGTTGAGTTTTAAGATTGAACCCAGTGGCAATCTACCTCCGATCTACACCCTCAGCCCTTTTTACTTTTTATTTTGAAACACAATCTTGCTAGTTGCTGAGGCTGGCCTTAAACCTGTGATCCTCCTGTTTCAGTCTCCTAAGTACTGGAATTATAAGTGTGTACTACCATGCCTGCCAAGATACAGTCTGCATATATTTTTTGCCCTCTTTGGGTTGTCTTATCACTTTTTTTGTTGGTAATACTTGTAGCACAGTAGATTTTAAATGAAGCCAAATTTGTCTACCTATTACTTTTTTTGTATCTTGTGTGCTTTTGGTGATGTGTCTAAGAAAACATTGCCTAGCCACAGGCCACAAATTTATTCAATATTTTCTTTTAAAAATTTTCTGGCTAAGGGTGTAGCTCAGTAGTAGAACAATTGCCTAGCATGCATGAGGCCCTAGGTTTGACTTCCAGCACTGAAAAAAAGAGTTTTGTACTTTTTACTCTTACACGTAGATTGATTCTATATTTTGAATTGATTTTTATATGTGATATAAAAATTTCTTATGCATTTCTGCAAAAGTTTATAGCTTTATATTTCACATTTAGTTCTGTGATCCATTTGAATTAATTTTTGTAAAAGGTGTGTCAATTGTGCAAGTAACATTTATTGTTCTTGGAATTAATTTTTAGGTTAAATTTATTTTTATTTTTTGGTATTGAGAGACAAACCCAGGGACATTCTACCTTTGAGCTACACCCCCAGCCCTTTTTATTTTTTATTTTGAAACAGTGTTAAAATTTAAGCGCCTCATATGCAGGCGGATCTCACGTTGGTTTTCTTTGGGAGAAGGAAGTACCTTTGAGAAGGAATCTTCCACCTTATTAGCCATAAAAGAAAAAGAAATAGGAAGTAGAGGTATCAAAAAATTAAGAAGTATATATACCACCTGTTTTTCTAACTACAAAAAACAGATAATACTTTTTGCTAAAATAAAAATATGGGTATTAAAATCAGAAATACCAGTTTCTTGTTGGGGGCATGGCTTAGTGGTAGAGTACATACTTAGCACGCTCAAGGTTCTGGGTTCAATTCCCAACACCAAAGAGGGTGGGGGTGGGGAGAAAAGAAAGAAATGTCAATTGCTTTTTACTTTTTAAATTTCTTGTTATAAAGGTACTTTATAACACCTTTTAAAAGACTTGCAACAGGAATAGTATTTAACAGGAGTACCTTCGAATAAAGAAAATGCAAAGGAAGTTTATCCTTCAAGGTAAAAACACGTATCTTGTTTTAAAGCTTCTGGAGTCTTCAAGCTAAAATAATGTACCACAATAAAAAAAAGTAGTTTTTTCATATTTTGGATCTTTTTCTGTCTGGAACTTTTTTCTCATAGCTTTTATTAGGTTGTTTATGAATAGTTGGTGGACATGTGGTGAAGTCATACCTCATTAATAGAATATAAATTTTCCATGTGGTTTAGTTGCCTCTCTGCCATTATTTTGCTTTAAGATAAACTTCTGCTTTATAAGTTTGGCCTTTCTGTCTTGAGAATCCTCTACAAATACTTTATATTTGCTTTATATTACACATCATCTCTTAATTTTTTCAGTTATACTTTTGTACTTCATTGTGTTCCTTTAAAAATTTGTACCATTGGGTTGCTCAATTTGAAAGGCATGTTTATTTTTAATATTTATTTACTTATTTGTTTTTATACATTTATTGGTGTATTATAGTTTCACATCATAATGTAGTTCATAGTGATAGTGACATACGTGCACACAGCAGTTGGTGAGTTTTCCCTCCCCACCCCCCCTTCCCTATACATGATATTGATTGGCACTGGTATTCTAACATATGTACATAACATCATTGGAAGTGTTTCCTTCATTAATTCTCCCTCTCCCCTCCACCTCCCTTAGACCACCTCCCTCTCTCCACTGGAGTTTCTCCTCCATTATCCTGATTACGCCCTAGCTTCTACACATGAGAGAAAACATATGACCCTTGACTTTCTGTGACTGTCTAATCTCACTTAACATAATGTTCTCCAGGTCCATCCATTTTCCTGCAGTTGACATAATTTGGTTCTTCTTTATTGCTGAGTAGAATTCCATTGTGTGTATATCCCATATTTTTAATTAATTCACCTAGATTGGTTCCATAATTTGGCTATTATGAATTGTGCTGCTGTAAACATGGATATGCATGTATTACTATAATACTCTGATTTCAGTATCTTTGGAAAGATACCCAGGAGTGGAATAGCTGGATTATATGGTAGATCCATTCCCAGTTTTCTGAGGAATCTCCACACTGATCTAATTTGCAATCTAATTTGCTGCACTAATTTGCAATCCCACTAAGAGTGTAGAAGAGTTCCTATTTCCCCACATCTTTCCCAGCATTTATTGTTGTTTGACTTCTTTTTTTTTTTTGTGGTACTGGGGATTGAACCCAGGAGCATTCTACCTCTGAGCTACACCTCAGCCCTATTTTTTATTCTTTATTTTGAAACAGGGTCTCACTAAGTTGCGGAGTAGACCTCACTAAGTAGCCAAGGCTGGCCGTGAACCTGCCATGATCCTCCTGTCTCAGCCTCTCAAGTATTGGGATTACAAGCGTGGACCACCACGCCTGGCTGTTGTTTGACTTCTTGATGATTGTCATTCTACTCGGGGTTAGATGGAATCTCAGTGTACTTTTGATTTGCATCTTCCTGATTGCTAATGATGTTGCACATTATTTCATATATTTATTGGCCGTTTGTATTTCTTCTTTTGTGAAATGTCTGTTTAGTTTGATTGCCCATTTCTGGATTGGGTTTTTTTGTATCAAGTCTTTTAAGTACTCTGTATATTTAGATATTAGTCTTCTATGAGAAGAATAGCTGGCAGAGACCTTCCCTCATTCTGTAGGCTCTGAAGGACATATTTCAAAAAATGATTTCACACTTATCAAAATAATACATTATACCCCATAAATATATACAATTATTATATGTCAATTATCAAATAAGGACAAAGAATTATAACAATTTCCATTATCTAGAGTAGCTTAATAACTGCGATTTACCACATCAATAGTTGGACCTCCAGTTAAATTAGTTGGTGAGTTATAAAATATATTTTGGCAGTCTGCATAGTATTTTGTAATGCCCTTTAAAATTTTTAATTGGCATGTAATATAATAATTCATATAGTATAAAGTTCACTTTTTTTTTTTTGCGGTACCGGGGATTGAACCCAGAGGGGTTCTACCTCCGAACTACACCCCCGGCCCTATTTTTTATACTTTATTTTGAAACCGGGTCTCACGAAGTTGCGGAGGGCCTCACTAAGTAGAGAGAGAGAGAGAGACAGGGAGAGAGAGAGAGATAGAGAGAGCTGAGGCTGGCCTTGAACCCGGATCCTCCGGTCTCCGCCTCCCAAAGTACTGGGATTACAAGCGTGCACCACCACGCCCGGCGCAAAGTTCACCTTTTAAAGTGTAAAGTTTAGTTGATTTTTTTGGTGTGTTCACAAAGTTGTGCAACCAATCACTTCTAATTCTGGAATGTTATAATGTTATTTGTCAATCCCTTATGCTTTATGTTTACTAGTTTTATGTGTTTAGCTTACTTCAAAATAGATTTGAGGTGGTTTACAATAAGAGACTCATTATAATAAAAGTTAGTATGATATGAGAGACCAAAATCATTAGTAGAAACATATATACATATACATATACAATCTCAAGATGAAATTAATATAGTATCCCTATTAGGCAAAACCCATTAATCTAAAACTCTGAATCTGCACATAACATTATTTGGTCTGGTTCCTTCTGTGTACCTCCCCTTCTCTCCTCCCTCCCTCCATCCCCTAAAAGTCTGAATCTGGCAGTGTTTCATTTTCTATCATTGTACCAAAACTATTTTTCCTAAAAACAAGTCAAGTCATACTTCTTCTCTCTGTCTGTCTTTCTGTGTCTCTGTCTCATACTGAGAACTGAACCCAGGGGTATTCTATCTCAGAGCTACACCCCAGCCCCATTTTATATTTTTATTTTATTTTATTTTGATACAGGGTCTTACTAAGTTGCTGAGGCTGGCCTCGAATTTGCAATCCTTCTATCTCAGCCTCCCAAGTACTTGGATGGCAGGCCTGCGCCACCACACCTGGCTTACTGCTTCTCTTTTTAAACCTCTGTCTTCATCCTCATAGTCAAAAGTTATGTTTGACATTAAGGTATGAGACTCATGCAAGGTCATATACAATGAAGGAGTGTGTCGGGGGTAAACTTGATCTTCTTGTAGCATCAGTTTGACCTATTTTAGAGAAAAACCAAAATTGTACATTAATTTGAAGACATTGCTTAACATAAAAAGTAGTTACACAATAGAATACAGAATTTGTGTGAAATACATTAGATTTCAAATAAATGTGCTTGATCTTACTTGTTGCTAAGTAGTATGACCGCAGGAATTCTACCTTTCCTAGTATGCATTCCCTTTTTGCCAGTAGTGATTCTGCATTGGAAATAACTGTGAAGTTCTGGCACACTAGATATGGGAAAGACACTTGAAAACAAGACAAAAGAAACTCACAGACAAAAGAGCCCAAATGAACCCCTAAACCTCACTTCCATATCCTTAGTTTAGTGGATCTGGGCCAATATTGGGTCCTTCAGAGAGTCTTTCTTTCTGGAATACACCCCCCACACACCTGCCCCAGCCTTCTTCAGTCTCAGCTCATGTGAAATTTCTGTACAGGTGACCCGTATCGCTACAATCCCCAGATACTTTTACTTGCTTTTGGTGCTGTAATTACTACAGCCTATTGTGATGTTGTAACAGAGGGCAGTCTGATCAGATAGACAGCGTGAGGTAGTGATGGGTGTATATTCCTCCTGAACTATAAACTCAAAAACCGGGCTCATCTTTTATTCATCTTTATATCCCTGATCCTTTGCATTGTCTCTGACACATAGTAGCTATTTAATAAATGTTTTTGAATTAATGCCTGAATTCCAATGACAGTCTGTGGAGTAGAGCCCTTGCAGGTCCTTCTGTTTATTTGAGCTTAGTGAATTGTTTTTTTTTTAATTTCAGGATAAATGGAGTATATAAAAATTATATTTCTTACTCCCTTTTCAGTGTACTGCAGTGAGGCTTGTAGCACCCATCAGACTGCTGAAACTGTTCTTGCTAGGTCAACAATGACCCAGTTCCTAAATCCAGTGGGCCACCCCCGTCCCCCGCCCATTTCTATCTTTCTGGAGCTTTCGGCTGCGTTTGACAGTATTATAACCTCCACTTTTGCAGCTCCCTACTTTTTTACTTCTGAAGCAGCACACTTCCTTATCTTATGTCAACCATCACATCTCCGTACACTTTTCTTCCTCTGACGCATTTTAGGTTTTTGTTGGTGTCCCAGGCTCTGATTTGACTCTTGCTCTTCTCCACAATGCACTGGGGCGCCTCAGTCACTCTCCCTCTCTGTTCCCTGGCCATGATCTCAAGATCGGGGTCCTTAGTTCAGTCCTCTTGCATGAGCATCCTTCTCGTCTTTGTAGCTGCCTCCTTGGCATGGCCGCCAGAATAGTCCAAAGCTTCACAAACTTTATGTGTCTAACATGAATTCCCCCTTCTTTCCTGCTAAGGTATATTTTAAAGTAATTTTTGGTGCATTGTAATTATGCATCACAGCGAGATTCAGTGATGCATTTGTACATGCACACATTCCTTGCTGTGTTTCCCACCACATCCTGCCCTCCACATCTGACCCTGCTAAACTATTTCTATTGCTGTATTCTTTCTTTTGGTGAAACCACACTATATACTCAATTACTGAAGCCAGAAATCTGGTAGGATCCTTCTTTCCTGTCACTCTCAAATTAGCCATGAGACCTCTCAATTTTTCTCCCCTGGATATTTTACAAATTAATCCCATTATTCCAAAGCTGCTGCCTTCTCTCTTCAGTACTGCTGTAGAGTGGAGAGTGCATCTCAGGGTGGAGAAATTGACACTACCCCACCTAGTGACCTCACTTTGAGCCTCAGGATCACAATTTAGTGCTTGTTAGTTATGTAGGTGTATATATCAAATATTAAATATCTGTGTTTATTGAGCCTGGCATTTCCAGGACCACTGTTTTTCTCAACTGCACATGCACATTTCTTGATTCATGACTCTTAGTTTCCCTGCTGGCCTGAACTGCTCAAGACTTCCTTGGACTACCCTGTACCTAGAAAGACTTGGGTCTCTTCCAGAGCCTCGTTAGGGAATGTTCTTCAGCCCTCCTCTCACATTCAGCCTGGCCTGCATCTCACTAACAGGCAGAGGACTATGATATACCTGGGAGACCCACATTCTCTTCCTTGTCCCAGAACTGAGCCTGGGCTGGAACACCCCAACCACTACTTCCCTTCTGGCCATCAACATATGAGCGTTTCCCCCGCACCAACCAGTTCTCTGACACCAGCTAGGTGTCTTATAATTTAACTCGGTTCTAACCCTGTCTTCCTGGAGATAGCCTCAGATCCCACGGATGAAGGGCTCAGGCCCACGAGACTGCTCTCACTGTGGACACCAGTCCCAAATCCAGAATGTCACCTGCGCTTCTGAATGACTGCCTGTAGATCACAGGTTCACATCGTCCCTCCTCAGCTTTGATCATTTGATAGAATGGTTCACAGAACTCAGGGAAACATTTTACTTATGCTCACTGTTTAGAGGATACAACTCAAGCATAGCCAAATGGATAAGATTCATAGGGCAAAGTATGGGGGAAGCTTTCATCCCTCTCCAGCACACCACCATTTCAGCACCTCTGTGTTCCCCAACATGAGTGCTCTGTAAGCCCCATCTTTTGGATTTTTAGGGGAGCCTCATTACATGGGCATGGCTGATTAAATTATTGGCCACTGGTAATTAAGTCAGCCTGCAGCCCCTTCATCCTCCTTTGACTTTGGGGGCTCGGGCCGAAAGTCCCAACCCTATCTTCATGTGGTTGACAACCAGCCCCCATACTGAGACTGTCCCAGAGCCAGGCATCTCATCACCATGCAAGAATAA
The DNA here is from genome assembly GCA_004027185.1 of Glis glis. Taxonomy (NCBI): domain Eukaryota; kingdom Metazoa; phylum Chordata; class Mammalia; order Rodentia; family Gliridae; genus Glis; species Glis glis. The sequence goes on along the minus strand of PVJS01013752.1, from coordinate 31,163 downwards.
ATACCAGTTTGGTGAGTCCAAGGCTTTTCAAAGCCATGAGCCAGGAAATGGGGCCAGAGACCAAGTATAAATTTCTTTTTATGGCACAGGGGTAGTTACTGGATTTTTTCTGGGCTGGATAGGGAACAGGTCTGCTTAGCTGACTCCTAGCAGGCTCTCAGTCTCCCTCTGGGTCCTGATTCCGCTGCTTATTCCATGGAAGGAGGAAGCTCTTCGCCTTGCCATCTTATTGTTTTCCCTTGTCCTTTCCCACAGTGGTCGGGGAGCAATTCCCCTCCCCCCAATCATACCTGTAAGGGTTTCTGTGTCCCTTCAGTTCATATCTCTCTCTAAATGACATCCTTATAAATACTGTCATTTTACACAGTTATTTTTATTTTCCTTCTCCTGTCACAAAAGATTTGAAATGGTATTCAGCTATAAGACCTGATAGAGATTAAATATCACATATCCTGTAGGCAGGTTTTTTTTTTTTTAAAAAAAAACAGGAGAATAGGTTGATGGGATCTCATTGTTTAGAAAACTAGGGGGGTAGCTCCTGTCATCAGAGATGATTAAAAATTGAAGATAGCACTTGCTTCTGATTAAGCTGTATTTACTTAAGCAGATGTATTTTTGATTGTCTATCATCGAGGGCTTAACAAAGGGCATCAGCGCAGTGATTTTGTTCTTTGAAAGTTGAGGGCTATGTCCAAACTTGAGGGGAATAATTTTTTTTTTTTAAGAATTACCTCTGCCAGTAGATTCCATGGATAATTTGCTCCATTACAATGCTTTCCAAATTGAGGTGAATTGTTCCTTTTAGGAAGTTAGATTTTCGTGGAAGAAGTAAACCTTTCAACTTTGAGAAGAATAGCTTGTTAAAATATTGGAAGCATTTAATTTGTTGACCATCTAACATGAAACTTTTGTGGGGGAACAAAAGAGATAAATTTTAGAGAATGGGACATTTTACAAAGAGAATGTCTTAGGTAAAGTGCTCAGTCAGAACATTAGTTAGCTAGAGGGAAAAACCCATACTTGGGGAATGAAGAGAGGCAAACCAGGAAATGGGAAGGAGGAAGATGGTGCCCAGGACACACTCTGAGAGAGAGCCTTGCTGGAGCCTCTATTCTCTGAGCCAAGACCTTCCATTCTCTTTCAAATGTAAGTCCTGGTTTTGGTCTTCATAGAAAATGAGTGCATTGTTGTTTTTGATATCATGTCGATATATTCCCCTTAAAGGATAGATGATAGACAGGTGTGGTGGCGCACGCTTGTAATCCCAGTACTTGGGAGGCTGAGACCGGAGGATCCAGGTTCGCGGCCAGCCTCAGCTACTTAGTGAGGCCCTCCACAACTTGGTGAGACCCTGTTTCAAAATAAAGAATAAAAAATAGGGCTGGGGGTGTAGCTCAGAGGTAAATGCCCCTGGGTTCAATCCCCAGTACCGCAAAAAAAAAAAAAGATAGATAATTAGAACTCTCTGATGAAGAAAAGGTCCTATGTTCTGTTTTATAGGTAATCATTTTCTGAACCATCAAGTGTAATTCAGCTTCAATCTTCAGGGAAAAGGAAGATTAGAATTTACTAAACTCTGTGAATGTAGTGTTTTGTAAAGGAGGGAGCCAGCTATTATCCCTCCTCAGAAGGAACGCGTTGATAAGAAACCATTTTGAGAAATGAGACTGATGGTGGCAGCGGGAGCTAGAGCAGCCAGGACACTCGGGGCGATGGGGACAGCTGAGCTTTCTTGTGGAGTCTTTTGTCTTACAAGAAAATAACAACAACGGCCCATTTTTTTTTAATAGCCCTGTCCTAAAAGCAATTAAGGAAAATATTTACTCATTAAAAGCAATACTCTGTTTTAATGAAGCATATTAATCCCTGACAGAGATAGTTCAATGAAAAGGGATAGTGAGAGAGTTTGTCTTCACTGTTGTTTTACTATTATTTCCCCTCAAACCAAACCCTTCCATTTGAAGAATCTATTGATTCAGGACAGAGTGGGTTGGCAACTTTACCTTGACCTCATTCATCCAAAGAAGCTTATAACCCAGATACACAAAGTCAGACCCTTTGCTGCAAGAGCCAGTGCTGTCTAAGTGGTAAAGTTCCAATGACTGTACAGTCAGCAACTGTGCTCTTAATGTCCTACTTTCCCAATTGTGTTCTAGGGACAATTGGTTCTCTGTAAAGGTACTTCAAGTGGTTTACTGTAGAATTTATGTTTATAATACAAACTGTTCAAATTTTATATCCTTTGGAATTCACAAAAATAATGTCATTTCTCCAATTAACTGAAAACAGATATTCTTTAGGGTATTGTATTAGTTTCCTGGGGCTGTTATTAGACATTACCATAAACTTGGTGGCTTCAAACACTAGAAATGTATTCTCTCCAGTTCTGGGGTCAGATGTCTGAAACGAAGGTGTTGGCAGGGTCCCCTTCTCTAGGGGAGCAGCTCTGCTGGCTCCTGGCAGTCCTTGGCTTGCAGCTGCCTGACCCAATCTTTGCTACATTGCTGCCGCCTCTTTTGTCTGAAAACTCCCTCTGATTGCATTCAGACTCCACCTGGATAATCCAGCATAAACGACTCTTCTCAAGATGCCGACTTTAATCACGTTTTTCCCCATATAAAGTAATATTCACATGTTTTGGAGAGTAGGCCTTGGACAGATCTTTTTGAGGGCTACCATTCAGTTTACAAGTATTTTATCTTTTTTTTTTTTTTTTGGTACCAGGGAATGAACCCAGAGGCGTTCTACCTTTGAGTTACACCCCTAGCCCTTTTTATATATTTATTTATTTATTTATTTATTTATTTATTTATTTATTTATTTATTTTGTGGTCCTGGGGATTGAACCCTGGAGCATTCTGCCTCTGAGCTACAACTCCAGCCCTATTTTTTATTCTTTATTTTGAAACAGGGTCTCACTAAGTTGTGGAGGTCCTCACTAAGTAGCTGAGGCTGGCCGCGAACCTGGGATCCTCCTGTCTCAGCCTCCCAAGTACTGGGATTACAAGTATGTGCCACCATGCCCGGCTTTATTTTTTTATTTTGAAACAGGGTCTTGCTAAGTTGCTGAGGCTGGCCTCAAATCTGCAGTCCTCCTCTCTCAGCCTCTCATGTGCTAGAATTACAGCACTTTACTTTACCCCACTTTACTTAGATTACTTTTGTAGTTGATTGTTCAATACTGTTTTCCTCTGTATAACTTTAAAGAAATTTCTGAAACTTCTTTCCAAAAGTGTATTTTGATGTTGATTCTAAATTTCCTATCCTTTAATCAAGCAATTCAGGTTTTGCATTTAAGTTTCTGCCACTTTAAAAGAAAGAGGTTAATATTCCTGATGTTATACTTCTTTTTAAAAGTGTTTTTTGTTTCTAGGCAAAATATGGAAACTTAGTTTCCAAAAGATCATGGTTTCTTCTTTCTAATGACATTCTTTTAAATTCTCACAGTGTGGGCCCTGAAAATTAAACTACCCTAACTCTTTTTTGTATGTGTGTGTTGGGGATTAGATCCAGGGGCGTTCTACCTTCGAGCTACATCCCCAGCCCTTTTTAAAAAAATTTAATTTTCAAACAGGATCTTTTACTAAGTTGCTGAGGCTGGTCTTGAGCCTGTGATCCTCCTGTCTCAGCCTCCCAAGTACTGGGATTACAGGCGTGTGCCACCATGCCCTGCTTAAAAACCCTAACTCTTAAATGTATTTTGCATAAAATTCAACACATTTCATCTTTTTCCTGAACAGGATTTAGAGCTTAAACCCTTATTCATAAAAAACTACAAGTTTAGAATAAACAAAACAAAAACGAGGATTCCTGCTTTGGTATACAACTAAAATTTTTTTCTGTTGTGTTTCTGGTTAGATCATCCAGGTCAGACTCTTATGACTCAGAGGTATAATTAACATGACTGCCTTAAAATATAATACAAGGAACAGTAATCTCTTGACTTTTTCTCTTGCATCTGGGACCATATTGTTTTCTGAAATCTATATGTATAACAATTGTTTTGTGTGTGGACTGCATTCATTTATATTCTACTGTTTATTCATTCTCTCATATTGAGTTTCTATTCTATACCAGTCTTGCAAATACAGAAACTCAAGGCTTCTGCTCTTAAAGAGTTTATATGCCTCCCTGTCTTGTGGGAGAGGCAGGCAGGCATATAACAAATAATTATAGCCTAAAACAATAAATGCTATCATAGCGGTAAGATATAGTCCTTCTCTGGCTTAACCTTTCTAGCCCACATCTCCATTTGATTATTTTCTCTCATGGACTTTACTCCTTGTCCATCAACCTCTTTTCCTGCTTCCAGGTTTCCCCATTTTAGGAGTGAAAAACCTTTTGCAGTGACCGTTTTTTTTCTTGACTGTTTAACAGACCTCTCCAGTATATTCACTTTGCCTTTGAATGTTAACAGAGAGAAAATAATGGGTCTCATTATATGTGAAACATTTAGGATGTCTTAGTTTGCATTTAAAATGGCAGAGCTCACTGTCCTAAAGGAAAAATTATCCATACTATATAAGGTAGAGCATTTTTAGAATATGGAATCAGGTGTGTGGCTATTTATGTATGTATGCTTTATATGCAGGAAGGAAAGCAGTGCCTCCATTTTAGACAAATAACTTTTAAAGCCGCTTCAAATATAGTGACTCACAGTAGAGTCTTATCTCCTTATATTTTATTTTTAGTTTTTTATATAATGAAAGGGAATATATTACCCTTGAAAAAGGGAGGTATTTTCTCTCTTCTTATTTTAAATATTTTGAGTAGAATATATAAGGCTTAAGAGTGTGTTTACTAAACAGTAAAGCACAAGTAAATAAAATCCAAGATTGCCGGGTATGATGTTGCACACCAGTAATCAAAGTGCTTGGGAGGCTGAGACAGAAGAATCGCAAGTTCGAGGACAGCCTTGGCGACCTAGCGAGACCCCATTTCAAAATAAAAAATGAAATAGGGATTGGGGAGTAGCTTGGAGGTAGAATGACCCTGGGCTCAATCCCCAGTACCCCCACCCACCCATGTACACACCCAAGGTCCTGGGGTTACAGGCATGCACCACCACATCCGGCTTTCCCTTAGTCAAATGAGTTTCATTGATGAATTTGGAGCAGATTGAGAACTATTGAGAGATAAGATTACACATATAGATAGTTTCAGATGTCGAAGTCTGGACTGAGGAGTTTAAACTTGTTTAAAAATAAAGACGTGTTAGTCACCACTTCCAGATGGCTTCCTCCAAATCATTTTAAAAACTCTGCTCCTTTCTTTCCTTTCCCACCGGCAGTTAAAACTCCTAACCCACCTTGTGGATGCCAGTCTGTTCCTGATAAACATCCTGTTGCCACATTTATCTTTCTAAGAATAACACACCCTCATTACATGAAGGCAACTGAATATGGTAACGGAATACAGAGAATGAAAGATAGGTGTGGGGAAGGACGCAGACCAGTAGTGTTATGTGCATATATGAATGTATCACTATGAACCTCACTGTCATGTAAAATTATAGTGCACCGATAAAATTTTTTAAAAAGGAAAGGAATGAGTAAAACTATTTCTGGGAGACTGGGACAGTATTGATAGTCTTAACAGAAAGAAGCAGATTGGTAAGGAGTCCATGATGAGGTGATACGAAACCCAGACATCCTTATATAAGAAATCACACATTTAGGAATAGCACTTAGTGGAGTCTGTGTACAGATTTGAAAGTTATGATGTCAATGAACTTGATATTTCCAAGGGCCTGGTCTTAGTCAGTTCAGGCTGCTATATCAAAAGACTCCAGACTGCTGGCTTAAACAGCAGACATTTATTTCTCCCAGTTTCAGAGATTTGGAAGTCCCAGATGAAGGTACTGGAAGATCCAGGGGCTGGGGAGGACCCTCTTGTTTTGCAGATGGCTGCCTTCTGGGTGTATTTGTGCAGGGAAGAGATAGAGATAGAAGAGAGGAGAGAGGGAGAGGGAGAAGGAGAGACATTTTGTTCATGTCTAATAAAAGCACTAATCATATTTGTGAGGGTCCTACCCTCATGACCTAATTACCTCCCAAAGGCCGCATCTCCAAATACTCTTGGGTATTGGGGCTTCAGCAGGTTAATTTTGGGGGAGACACATTTAGTCCACAACAGCTCCTTAAAATCTCACTTGGCGTTGAGTTTTTAGATAAGAGGTTGAAAGTGGAAGGTGCCTCTTCAGATGAAAGGTGGAAATGTTCAGAGTGGCAGGTGACAGTGTATTGATAGCAGAGGTAGGAATAGAATCTTAATTTGGTGACTCCAAGGCCAATTGTTCTTTCCTCCATCATATAGACCCTCTGCGACATCAGCCCAAAGATTACTGTGGAAGCCGTGATGCTAGAGTTAGGATTGTAATGAGGACCAACTATGTGCTAGACAGAATATAGCATAATTTCCTACTGTCGCCTGCATACAGCTTTGAAGATACTGACATGAAAAAGCCAAGACGTTAGATTATTCAGATAGGGTGCATGGCAGTAGGGAAAATCTGGCTTGTGAAGTACTTGGCAGCTGATGTAAAGAAATACTAAATCATGATTATTCTCTTGCCAACAGCAGTTAAAGGCATTATAGTATAATGTTTTAGAACCTTAAAAAATTATTTTCTCAGCGGGGCCTGAGATCTAATACTTGGGAGGCTACAACAGGAGGATAGCAGGTTCAAGGCCAGCCTCAGCAACTTAGTGAGTCCCTGTTTCAAAATAAAAAATGAAATCAGGCTTAATTCTGGGATTGAACCCAGAATGCCCCTGGGTTCAATCCCCAGTAATACACAAATAAATTTATTTTCTCTTTAATTAACATTTTTAAAGTTAATGTTAACTTAAATTAACATTTTCTCTTTAATTAGCATGTTTATGTTAACATGTTTACAGGGTAACATGTTTATGGGGTAAAGTGTGATATTTCAGTATATGCGTACAGTATGTAATGATCAGATCAGGGCAAATAGCACCTCCATTTCCTTATCATTTTTTACATCGGTAAACTTTGAGCTTCTCTCTTCCAGTAGTTCATAAAATATGTAATAGTTTACACCTCTAATAAGTGCTCTTCACTTTCTTCGACTTTTAGATCAACTCTTAAGCTTCGATATATGATATAGGACATGCAGTGTTTGTCTTTCTGTGTCTGGCTTATTTCACTTACTGTCATGGCTTCCACAGAACATGGGCTTTGATTCCAAACAGTCCTTCGTTCAGCTCCTGACTCTGTTACTTGCTGCCTGAGACAACTTTGAGCTTCAGTTTCCTCATGTATAAAGTGGGAACAGTAACAACTGCCTTACCGGGTTGCTGTGTGTATTAATGAATATATTAGTTCCCTACTGCTACCATAAAAAATTCTTTTTTCTTTTAGTACCATAATAAATTACTTTTTTTCTTCTTTTGGTACCAGGGATTGAACCCAGGCACATTCTACCTCTTGAGTTACACCTCCAAACCCATGTTATTTTTTATTTGGAAATGTCTCACTAAGTTGCTGAGGCTGGCCTTCAACCTGCAATTCTCCTGTCTCTACCTCCCAAGTACTGGGATTACAGGTGTGTGCACCATTCCTGGCTCTACTATAATAAATTGTATATTAAAAACCTTAGTTATACAATCTCAGCAACTTAGCAAGACCCTCAACAACTTAGTGAGTCCCTGTTTCAAAATAAAAAATAAAAAGCCTTAGAGCTGTAGCTCAGAAATAGAATGCCCCTGGTACAAAAAGAAAGAAAAAAAAGTAGCTTAAAGAGGCCCAGCCTTGTCATTCTAGTTTCAGAGGTCAGACTTCTGAAAATGGCTCTTACGGGCTAATCGCGCTGTCAGCAGGGCAGTGCTCCCACGAGTCTCTCAGGGAGAATTCACTCCTTGCCTTTACCAGCTCGAGAGACACCGCGTGCGTGGCTCACAGCTCCTTCCAGCAGTGGCACTGCGCCAGCTCCTCCATCGCAGAGTTCTCTGCTTCTGACATTCTTGCCTCTCGTCATCGGACCCTGTCTAGCTAGTCCCGGTGAGTTCTCTCATCTCAAGGTCCTTAACTTCACCTGCAAAGTCCTGCTGGCCATGTAAGGAGACGTATTCACAAGTTTTAGGGACTAGGGTGTGGGCATCTTTGGATTCCATTATTCTGCCTACCACCCTGTTGACAATGATACTAAGGATGAGGAAGAAGAGTAGCTATTATTAATATTTCACTTGTCCCCAAAGTACTTTTAGAAAGCATTTTATCAAAGGAAATAAGCTCTTCTATCCCAAAACATGTAAGAAGATCAAGGCTGGCCCAGTATGCGGATTAAGCTTCTGATTTGATGAACACTTCCACATTTTGCAGTTAAGCGTGACTCCTTTACAGAACTGCCTGGAAACTCCTGGAATGTCTACATTAGTCCCCTTCGAGTCAGGCATTGAGAGGCTAGCAAAACGCAATTATGTTTTCTGGAAAGAAACCAACTATCAGTGTAGTGCAAGTGACTATTAGGAATATCAGTTGCAGTGCCCAGGGGATGTGAAATAGGACAGATGGGTTTTGATTTAGATTGAGATAAAGGAATTGTTTAAAGCAGAGAGTCACCATTCATATTAGAAATAGTGAACTACCTGTTTGGCTTGGGGTCCTGATGAGGGGATAGCCTCACACAGAAAATGTACAGAAAGTTTTTGTCTCCATCTCTGATCCTACACACACGCACAGAGAATTCCAAAACCTAATACTGCCAAATCCCTAAACAAGTCTTAATTTTTAGGGGAAACTATGGGTTAAAATAGATTCTAGAAAGTAGTAAAAGATGAGTGAAGTAGCAACAAAATAAAGATGTCTCAAAGGTTTATGAAAACACTAGTGAAAGCCGGGCGTGGTGGTGCACACCTGTAATGCCAGTACTTGGGAGGCTGAGACAGGAGGATCGCAGTTTTGAGCCCAGCCTCAGCAATTTAGCGAGACTCTCAGCAACTTAGTGAGATCTTGTTTCACAAGAAGGGGTGTGTGTGTGTGGTTCAGATGTAGAATACCCTGGATTCAATCTCCAGTACCATCCTAAAAACAAACAAACAAACAAACAAACAAAAACAAACAAACACTCTTGTTTTAAAATCCCTTCTCATTTATTGTAGATCTGCTTAGGAGAAAGATAAAGAACAGGCTGTCATTTCCTTTACTAGACATCTGGATAGTCCCCCACCCCTCTCCTGTTTTGGTACTAGAGATGGAACCCAAACAAAGATGCTCTACCACTGAGCTACATCCCCAGCCCTTTTTATTTTTTAAGACAGGGTCTTGCTACGTTGCTTAGGCTGGCCTCAAACTTGCGATCCTCCTGCCTCAGCCTCCCTAGTCTCTGGAATTTGCCACCACACCCTTGTCATTTCCTTTAAAGCCACAAATTGTTTTAAAGGAAACACAAGGATGAATTGTTACACGGCAGGAGGACACTGCTAATTTTGACAGTCACTCTATGTATTCATTTGCTAGCTTTTCTCAGACATAATACCTGTGTGGCTTTTATTTTCCTAGACTTTTCACTGACACATTTTCACACATTGGGTGTTTTGTTAATTTTTGGCAAGTATAAATTAGAATTTCTTTACCTTAAATAAGATACCACATTTTAATATAGTGATTTTAAACTGAAGTATTTAGAATTTAAAAATTGCAGACCTGGAACCACATTCAAAACACTTGCAAGTCAGCTCGCAGTTACCTGGTCCTGCCTTTGAGCCTTCTCAGCCCCTGCGATCCTCAGTGCTGTTTACCAGACAGCTAACTTCACTCTTTCTCTGTTCAGTTGTATGTTTCTCATCCCCCACTAAATGCCTTTTGTTATTACTGTTTCCCAAAGAAATTTAACTTTGTCCATCATTTTTGCCATCCAGAGAAAGTTTTGCTCTTGTCACCCAGTGGTGAAACAGGTTGACATTTTTATTAATGCTTCGACTTCAGGTCCTAGGCTTTGAAGTAAGTCACGTGCTGTTGTGAGAAGTGTCCAGTACCTGTACAGAGTGTGACTCTGAAATTACTGGACCACAAGGGGTCACTTATGGATTGGACAGCTATTGAGTATGTTGCTGCAGTTTCATTTTTAATAATTTGCAATTAGTACTTGATTCAATGGTCATAAAAATAAGCCTAATTCTTCAAATAAGCTGTTACTTCTGCTAGAAATCCTTATGTCCCACTGTTCTTCTTGAACACTTTTCTAGATATCAAAAGTGCAATTCTCAACCTAGCGTGGTGACACACTTATGTAATCCCAGTACTTGGGAGGCTAAGGCAGGAGGATCACAGGTTCAAGGCCAGCCTTAGCAAGTTAATGAGATCCTTAGCAGCTTAGACCCTGTTTCAAAATAAATAAATAAAAAGGGCTGGGGGTATAGCTCAGAGGATGAATACCCCTGAGTTCAATCTCTAGGACCCCCCCAAAAAAATGAAAAACAGAGTGTAATTCCTGTGTATTCACACACCCCTACAGTTCCTTTATGGCTCTGAGAGCTTGGGTTAGAGTGTTCAATCTGAGAGTGAGTTAAGCAATCTGATTGGATATTTGATATGGAGAAACAGGCTGGGTGAATGTAGGTAGATAAAGGAACTTTGGGTAGGTAAAGAACTGATTCTACAGTGCCCGAAAGTCTCCTGAAGGACGACGTCTCAGAATCTCTACTTCTCTATCTAAGAACATTTTATTAGATTTGCTACCATTCGATAATGAACTGCAGGGGTCCCAGTACCCCTTCTTAAAAAATAATGTCCCAAAGAGATCTTAGAAACTCATTCTCCCTTGTCTTTCCCAACCCAACCATCTGCTTCTATCTTAGAAGGAAGACATGCAAGTATATGTAAATGAGAATTAGAATTCTATAGTAATCCGTTTTTTCCTTTTAGTCATAGTTAGTTTCACAGCTTTATCAATTCTTTCAGCAAATACGTTTTTGAGCATCTACTCTCTGCCAGATACCAGACAGAAATGAATAACACAGGAGTCTTGTCTTCGTGGAAACCTCCACCATGGACATGTTGCTATTTCTCCAAGAGATTCTTCCTGTCCCCAAAGAAGGGACTAAGCCTCCGTCTTTATGGTATACTAGACAAGAGTGCTTTATGTTCAATAGGAAATAAAACACAGAAGGTTGTAGAAAATTTTAGGTAAGAGTATTAACCATGATTTCCTAGGAAGTTTATACTTTATGAGTAGGTAGAAGAATTGGCAATGAATTCAGAGTTGCAAGTGTAAAGAAATGCATATACTAAAAATCCAATTATATTTATGAAAAGGTGACCTTTAGTCAATCTACCAAGTGTGTGCAGTCAAGTCCAACACTTTTATCTATCAAGTAGCATCTAAAGATAAAGACAAAGCCAGGCATGGTGGCACACGCTTGTAATCTCAGTACTTTGAGAGGCGGAGACCGGAGGATCCGGGTTCGCGGCCAGCCTCAGCGAGCATGTGCGCGCGCGCGCGTGCGCGATCTATCTCTATCTCTTTCTCTCTCTCTCTCTCTCTCTGTCTGTCTCTCTCTCTCTACCTAGTGAGGCCCTCTGCAACTTCGTGAGACCCGGTTTCAAAAATAAAGCATAAAAAAATAGGGCCGGGGGTGTAGCGCAGAGGTAGAACGCCCCTGGGTTCAATCCCCGGTACCGCAAAAAAAAAAAAAAAAAGATAAAGACAAACCATGAATGAAGTTTATATAGGTTAATAAAAGCTAGCCAAAAAAGGAAGGGGTTTTGAAAACAAAACAAATTTAAAAAATTTTCTCATATCTTTGTTTTAGCCATACCCAGGGGCATTCTACCTCTGAGCTGCACCCCCAGCCCTTTTTATTTTGAAACAGAGTCTTGCTAAGTGTCTGAGGCTGACCTTGAACCTGCCATCCTCCTGTCTCAGCCTCCCAAGTACTGGAATTACAGGCATGTGCCACCATGCCTGACCTCTAGTGTATCTAGTTTTGATGCCAAATAATAGAAAGTAGAGAGCCAATGTGTCCTGGAAGAGTCAATAATTGAGGCCCCACACTGACTTCAGTGTAATGACTAACCAGGAAGACTGACTTTCCAGAAAGTCTCAAAAGAGAAATGTTCCAATTTATGAAATCCATAAAATATGTGAATAGGGGCATTATGAACTTGCTCATCAAATCCTAGAAAATGTTTTAAAGTTTGGAAAAAGTAGCATTATTGTAGGTGAAAGGCCACAGGAATTACATTTTCTTGTTGACCTTAAGGGCTATGTTATCAGATTACTACTGTGAAACCACTTTAAAACCAATATCTCTTGCTGTTGTAGTAATTAGCCCCCTTGGATTAGTTTCAAAATTGTTCTGCCCTTTTGAATTTAGTTATAAGTCAAATGGATTTTATCAGATTTTCAGATGTAAGGTGGAAGTTTGTTATTTCAGTGAGTCGAATAGACTTATCAAATTAATACCTATTAATTCTTTATTTTAGTGAGTGATGTAAACTTATTAAGTTAATGTTTATTATTAATGCCCATTAATAGCAGGTGGTAGATTCATAGTGGGTTATTACATATTAGGCAATATTAAATGTGTATCCCTTAGCATCAGAAGTTAAAAGGGCAGTTGCATTTTTTTCCTTAAAATGTGTTTTTCCTTAAAATGTGTCATAGACCAATTTGCCAGTGAATCTCACTCAGTAAGGCATCCCTTAGGTTATCCTGAACTAGTAGAGCCTCTGTGGCTTTTTTTTCCCTCCCCATGGAATTTTTGTCCCTAGGGAGTTTTTCTCCTTGGAATACACAGAAAGGTACCTGGCTAAAAACTCTTGTGTACTTCAAGAGAGTAAAGCCTCCTTCTTACAAAATACTGCCTTTCTATTTAGTACTCTGCTTTTAATATTAATAGAGTGGCTTTATTTTATTAGCTTTATAAATTATAAAGGTTGTTGGAGCTGTTTGCTAGGGTTTACCATTGTTCCAAGCTAGTGAAGCCTAGGTCTATGACAGACCTTTACAATTTCATTCTGTTTTATTGGAAAGATCCTCTATGTACCATGCATGCTTTATGACGTATTCACATTTCCTTTATAAATATTAAACATTTAATACTTAATTCTTACTATTTTTAGATGATGAGAATAAATAATTTTGAAATAATGTGTATCATCACATAATACAAGTATTGAATGTGTTTGAATTGGAAGACTTTTAGCTTAGAACCACTTTACTAGATCTCTTAAATTGACTGTGATTTCCATGACATTCTGAGGTGTGATAATGGTAAATCATCTTTCTGAAAACAAATAACTCATTCCCCTTTATATTTTAGGTTCTTTATCTTTATTCATAAGGTTATTTTGAGCAATTAATGTCTGATTACCTCTATTTTTCTAATTCAAAATCTTCTAGATTAATTTCGGGACTAAGAAAAAAGTTTTCATGTTGCCTTTTTATCTTTTTAGAATCAATTTATCTTACAACTTTTAAAAGAACAGATGAAAAATGATCAGCAAATAATACACAGTTACTGGAAATTACTTGATCGTTTTTGAATTTTTAATGAATCTTTAAAAGTATCTATAACCTTAACTGATTTGTCAAGGATCTTAAAATCAGATTTCCATTTACTATTTTGGCCTAAAATCAGTTCTGTGATTTATTTGTTTGTTTATTTATTATTTATTTTGCATTAGGGCAAATAGGCTTGATACGTTGTTCTTATTTCTATCCTTTTCTTTCAGATTTTAAGGGGATGTATCTAAGTGTTCATCTGGGATCTCTGTCCCCCCCATACAGTTACAATGTTGCTAAAGTTTTATTAGTTTGTAGGTAACTTTCCTTGACACTTCACATTTCTTGGCTTTCTTCCATTCCCCCTTTTCCTTGTTTGTTTAAATCTAGAAGAAAATTTTGTCCTGAATATGTTTTTCGGGACAATATTGCAAACAGACCATTGTAAACCTCAAGTCTTTAGTGATGAAGTACTTGAAAATAGAATTCATTTTCTCCTTTGCTATTATGATTAGAAAAAGCAGTAATGTTTTCATGAATAGCTGGCAAAGTGCTGCTGACACAGTGCAGTTGGTGGCATGCTGTCATTCCGCACATTCAGCTGTGTGAAACAGTCATTTTGGTTTAGCCCTTTTCATTTGGAATTTTTTTGGAGGCAGAGTTCCACGACAGACCGTCTGGCACTTTAACATATTCTCAAAAATTATCAGAATTGAGGCTATATAACCTAAGCCACTTGACTTCATACTAGATCACATTTTGGTTGTTGGGAAAAAAATAAGTTGGTTTTTAAAAGAGCAGGCTGGAGCCAGGCACGGTGGTGCACACCTGTAATCCCAGTACTTGGAAGGCCGAGACAGGAGGATTGCAGGTTCGAGGCCGGCCGCAGCAACTGAGCGAGAACCCTTTTTCAAAATAAAAAATAAAAGGGCTGGGGTGTATTAGAAATGGATTCTAGGGAAGTCGCACATAAAAACTCATAAAACTGAAAGTAACTTGGCAAGGCAATTTACTTCTGCAGAAGGGTGTGCAATCGACATAGAGTCTGGCAAGCAAGCACACCCACCAAGCAGTCTGCTTGGCTTTTGTCTATAATGTGATCCTGCCCCTCATCCTGATTTGGGGAGGGCTTGGGTTCACAACTCTGCACGATTGGCTATTCCCTGGTATAGACAGAAAGATAGTTTCCACAAAGAAACAAAGTCTTTTTTTTGGGGGGGGTGCTGGGGATTGAACCCAGGGGCGTTCTACCTCTGTGCTATACCCCCAGCCCTATTTTATGTTTTATTTTGAAACAGGGCCTCGCTAAATTGCTGGGGGTGGCCTCAAACCTGTGATCCTCCTGTCTCAGCCTCCCAAAGTACTGGGATTACAGGTATGTGCCACCATGCCTGGCAGAAACAAAGTCTTAAGGTACATTTTTCATTTTAGGGTACACTCTGCATTGATTGGCTTACTGCAAAGTTTAAGGTACACTCTTGGAACAAATTAGTATGTAAGTTACATAATAGACCCAGGCTACAGTTACAAATGAATGCTTAATGCTAAAATTACACATAAAAGAAATACATTTCTATGTTATTTACCATTTTGACAGAAAAGATAGTTTTTTATTTCTTACAGGTATAGCTTGGAGGTACAATGCCCCTGGGTTCAATCCCAGTACTGAAAAAAATAAAATAAAATAAAAAATAAAAGAGTATGCTGGAGTTGGGCATGGTGGCACACACCTGTAATCTGAGTACTTGGGAAGCTGAGACAGGAGGATTGCAGGTTTGAGGATAGCCTCAGCAACACAGTAGCCTAGTGAGACCCTGTTTCAAAACAAAAAAATAAAAATCAGGCTGGGGGTGCGGCTAGGAGGTAGAATGCCCCTGGATTCAATTCCCAGTACCACTGCCACCGCCACCGCCACCACCAACAACAACAGCAAGAAGAAAGTGAAAAGTGAAGAGACTGAAGCAACATCAGCCTTTGATAGAAGTTGAAAGGTGTGATGTAAGCCTTAGGCTGATACTGTGGAATGGCTTCTAAGACTGAGGACTCGGAATCATCTTGTTTGAATCCTCTGTACCTAGCCACGTGCGGCAAGCCGAACACTCTTAATACCTGAGGCTTTTAGAAAGGGTAAGAGACCTGTTTTTCTGTGTACAAATATGCACGGGACACCTCTTGCCTGCTTTCTGTATTTTCCTGGCCCTGGTCTCAGGGAGGGAGGGTCCTGGCATTTTTCACCTGGAGGTAGCTGGCAGCAGATGCAACATTGGTACCTTCCTGGACTGTGGCTGATCCTCAAGGCACCCTGCCAGGACTACAGTGATGGGGACCCGAGGCTCAGATCACAGAGCCTCACCTGTATAACATGGCTACAGGATTCACCCCAGCAACGCTGGTGTGTGTCAGACCATTTATTTAACAGCCCTTTCCTCCTGGCCGTCAGAGCAGGACCTATTTTACACTGGCCCTTCTTCTTTGGAAGCTTTTCAGTAGAAGTGTGGAGTTTTCCATTGGCTTATTTCCATCTGAAACTCAGTCTGAGGTATAGGGATGTACATTTTTTTTTTGGTACTAGGAATTGGAGGGGCATTCTACCTGCAAGCTACACCCCTATCCCACTTTTTTTTTGTTTTGAAACAGGACCTCACTTAGTTGCTGAGGCTGGCCTTGAACCTGTGATCCTCCTGTCAGAGTCTACCAAGGACTAAGATTACAGGCATGCGCCACCACACCTAGCGGTCTACTTACTTTTGATGCAAAGTCATCTGTATTTTAAGTCAAACACACTTAATCCTTGAAGCAAAACATACTTAGTATGACAATTAACATCTCCATTTCCAAAAGAAAAAGTTGCAAACAGAGCTTTAAGAAATCTTCCTTGCAGCTGGAGACAGACGTTGGTGATTCATGAAATGTGGCACTTCTTTCCTTATATGAGTACTAGTTACGGCTTTGAGCTTGAAATCCAAGTCTGGCGCCTTGATCTCAGGAAACATCTTTTATCTGAATAGTTTTTAGTATTGTGTTTTGACTAGAAGCTGTATATAAGCTTTGAACTTGGAATTTGGGCTTTACCATATCAGCTCTGAGAATTTGGCTAAATTACTCAGTTTCTCTGATCTTCCTTCATTTGCACAGTGAGATCATGCTTACAGGGTTATTGAAAGGCATTTTTCCCCCTTGCAGGGGATTGAACCCAGGGGCATTCTGTCTCCAAGCCGCACCTTCAGCCCTTTTTATTTTTTATTTTGAGACAGGGTCTTCTTAAATTGATGAGAGTCTCACAAGGTTGCTGTAGCTGTTCTTGAATCTACCAAGTCTCAGCCTCCCAAGTACTGGGGCTGGCTTATTGTAAGACTTTCATGAGCCTGTGTTTGTGAAATTCAGCAGTACAACTCCTGGGACAGAGAAGATTTTTTCTCCTTCCCCCCTAATCTTTAGTCTAAATTAATAACTGGACTTTTAGGACCATTACGGTAGGGGGTGGGCTATAAGATTATGATAACCATTTATATAAAACATTTCTACCTCTTCTTTTGTAAATTTCCTGTTCACATCTTTTGACCATTTCACTGTTGTTTGCTCAGCTTGGGTTTTATTGGTAAAAGCTCGTTTTTATTCAGGATATAAACCTTGTGTTGGGCATGCTGTAAATATTTTTTCAGTCTTACCTTTTAAGAGGACATAGGATGTTTTCTGCCCTATTGAAATTTCAAATTTTGTTTTCATGCCATCAGATCTGTTGTTTTCTTTGAATGTAAGGCCCATCATTATGAGACATGTATTGATTTCAGAGATGCCAGAATGTGAAAAAAGCCTTAAATTCAATAAAATGGAATAGAAATGTTATACTTTTCATATTTTTCTTTTTTTTTTTTTCAGTGCCGGGGATTGGACCCAGGGGCATTCTACCTCCGAGCTACACCCCTGGCCCTATTTTTTATCCTTTTATTTTGAAACTGGGTCTCACGAAGTTGTGGAGGGCCTCACTAAGTAGCTGAGGCTGGCTGCGAACCCGGATCCTCTGGTCTCCGCCTCCCAAGTACTGGGATTACAAGCGTGCGCCACCATGCCCGGCGTGTTCTCATATTTTTCTTACAATTTTTTTTATAGTCTCTGTGTGTATGTATGAATATTTGTATGTATGTAAATTGGTCTCATTTTCCATACCCAAAAGGAAGTTATTATTGGACATATGACTGGATATGGGAATATTCTTTCCAACCAAGAAAACTCTAGGAAGAGTGTGGTTGCATAGAGCTTAGAACCCCTGGCGTGTACTTCAGACTTGGTTGTGGGGTGCTTAGTCTTGGCTCGTCCATTGTTGCTGGAATCGTGTGCCTCCCTGATGGTGGCTCCAGCTGTCGCTGTTAATCAGTCCCTCCTGATACCTGTCTTTGTGGTAGCACAACCTAGAATTTGCCTGGAGGACAGGAGTAGTGTTTCTTGCCAGCACCTGTTGCTTCCAGACCCTGACTGTGGGACAAAGGTGAGGGGGATGTCAGAGCCTGTAAAGCAAAATAGAAGGTCAGAGCGCCAGGTAAAGGCTGTCAGGGCAGAGTCGATGGCAAGCCCTTCATAACGGTAGAGGAGTGTTCTCCTCCTCCCCTCCAAGAGAGTCAGTTGGTGTAAGGCAGAGAAGCCCTTGTCTTTCGGAAGTATCCCAAGAGTACAAGAACATGATACAAGATTATTATTTGGGAATGAAGATATTGGAAGTATTCAAATGGCTTAAATTTAAATTAAAAAGATTTTAATTTATTACGTATTTAAAAAAATCAAGCCACTGTATTAATTAAGAGCTACTTGCTTTGGCGTAGGGCATAGTAATCACTAATAAATCATTAGTTGATGATGTTACAACAATCTAAGACACACAATACAGACAAGGCGGGGGAAGTGTAATTGGCACTCAGGAAAACATTGCTTTATCTCCATGATAAGTAACGAGCTGCAGTAGCCGGGCGTGGTGGCGCAGCCTGTAATCCCAGGACTTGGGGGTCTGGGACAGGAGGATCGCAGGTTCACGAGCAGCCTCAAGCAACTTCGGTAGGCTGTCTGCAACTTAGTGAGACCCTGTTTCAAAATAAAAAATAAAATAGGGCTAGGGGCTGGGTATGGTGGTGCATGCTTGTAATCCCAGTACTTGGGAGGCCGAGATAGGAGGATCACAGGTTCATGGCCAGCCTCAGCTACTTAGTGAGGCCCTCCTCAACTTAGTGAGACCCTGTTTCAAAATAAAAAATAAAAAGTAGGACTGGGGGTGTAGCTTGGAGGTAGAATGCTCCTGGGTTCAATCCCCAGTACCGCAAAAAAATAAAAATTAGGGCTGGGGTGTAGCTCAGAGGTAGAATGCTCCTGGGTTGAATCCCCAGTAACACACGTGCGCGCGTGCGCACACACACACACACACACACACACACACACATACAAATAATGAACTGCAACAGTTTATGGTCATTTCTTTGCTATGCCAGATAATGGTGACTTGAAAAGCATCAAATCTGTAGCCTTAAAGTTGTAATTAGTTGTTCTGAAGCTGGTAGACTTACTGACATCCTCCCACATTAGATAGGTCTTTACACACAATTTATTAAAACAGAATAATTAATAGAGAATCACTTAAATGTCTCTTCTGTAATATTTCATTTAAACAAATGTGGTCGCATGGTTTTAGGTCTTGGCTAACCATGACATAATAATAGTAAGGTAGTGGGAAGGCAGCTGTGGGAAAGAGCAGTTATTTTAAAATCTTTGTAGACAGGTGGGACCTGGCCATTTCTATTGCGCATACCTCTGTAACTTCTCAGAAATTAAATAGCATGACCCTTTGATTGAATCCAAAGCTGGACGTTTAAATAGATAACTTCAAAATAATTGGCTTGAAGTCCAAGGATCTATTCTAGGATGCTTAGAAATTTTTATTCCCTTTTCACTCCAACTTTAAAATACATATAAATGTCAAGGCTTCATTTTCAAAGTCTGCTGTTTTACTTCTCTAAACTATTTTCTTCTAATTGGCACTGTTCAAATCCATTTTGGGATAGGATTTGAACTTCAGTGGGAAGAGAAGATAGTTTGGAAGAATCGAGAAACATATAATAGTGGGATCTAAAAGCCCAAACAAAAAGAGGTTAAAGGGCATATTTGATCTATTTCAGAGGAGCAAGAGTAGAAAGGAGATATATTATCAAAAAGGTCTTCATGCACATGAAGTGTTCTATTCTAGACTTTGGGGATTAGCTGTTCTTCATTTCTGCTAAGGGAAAAATAAAAAGGGAATGGCTTTAAGACTAAAACATGAAGAAGATTAGAAAAGGAATTATTTTAAAAATACCTGTTGGAGCCGAATGTGGTAGTGCATGCCTGTAATATCCTAGTACTTGGGAGGCTGAGACAGGAGGATCACAGGTTCGAGAACAGCTTTAGCAATGTACCAAGACTCTCAGCCACCTAGGGAGACCCTGTTTGAAAACAAAACAAAAAGTAAGTAAGTAAGTAAGTAAAAAGGGCTGAGGATGTAGCTCAGGATTAGAATGCCCCTGGGTTTAGTTCCCAGTACTATTACAATAAATAAATAAATAAATAAATAAATAAAATAAAATAAACTTGTTCATTCTCCAATTTCATCCATTTTCCTGGAAATCAGTCTCAGAAAAGTCAAGGGTGGTATGTTTTCTCTCATTTGTGGAAGCTAGAGAGAAAACAGGAAACATAAGGGACTTTAAATAATGTAGAGAGAGAGAGACCTGTAGAGAAGTTGAAGGGGGTTGGGGAACAGAGTTAGTGAGGGGAAGAGGGAGAACTGAGAAGGAAACAGTTCAAATAGTACTGTAGTAGTGTGCAAAGGCATTACCACCAACCTTACTAACTCGCGGCGTGAGGGAGGAGGGGGCAGCAAGGTGAGATGTGGAGGGGAATACACCAAGAGCCATGTATGTTTTTAACACATCGAACCTCACTATGATGCATAATTGCAATGCACCAACAAAATAATTTAAAAAACACTTGTTGGTTAAAACTAAGAACTTCAGCCCGGCGTGGTGGCGCATGCTTGTAATCCCAGTACTTTGGGAGGCAGAGACTGGAGGATCCGGGTTCGCGGCCAGCCTCAGTGCTCGCTCTCTCTCTCTCTCTCTCTCTCTCTCTCTCTCGCTTGCTCTCGCTCTCTCTACTTAGTGAGGCCCTCCGCAACTTCGTGAGACCCGGTTTCAAAATAAAGTATAAAAAATAGGGCTGGGGGCGTAGTGCGGAGGTAGAACGCCCCTGCGTTCAATCCCCGGTACCGCAAAAAAAAAAAAAAAAACTAAGAACTTCAGCCATCTAAATAAGACTAAGTATAATAATAATTCTGTCCTATTAGTCTGATTAGGTTGTAGAATCTTTAATTTTCCCTGGGTAAAAGGTATGTCTCAAAGCTACTTCCAATCCTAAGACTTAGTGATTCACTTCAACAGGCTCTGTGCCTACTGTGTGCTTGTTTTCCTCCCTCCCTTTCTTCCTCTTTTTCCTTTTCTTTCTTTTCTTTTTTCGTATAATATTGAAGAGTATTTTACATTTAGGTGTCATTAAAAAAATTTCTTGTTGAAGTGTCCCTTTTAATGTGATTCACATTGTATATTTATGTAGCATAATTGGAACATTTTTATTTACCAGAAAATGTCCACTTTTGTGTTTTAATCAAACCATTCTTTTTTCCTTATTATTTATTTTTTCCATCAGTCCCTAAGCACTAAAGCTGTGTTATGTGCAGTACAGACCTTTTCCCATCATATTCCCAACAGTCTTTTTCCAGAGAAATCAGTCTTTGCTGAGGGCGAGACCCTCCTGCAGTGCTGAAAGGCGATAGGGGCCTTCTGTGTGCACTGAAGCTAACAGCTGGCAGTCACTCAGTGGTGTAAGATGTGTATGTTGGATATTTACTGTCGGTTTTGGAGGCAAAGAGATGAGCATCTAATGTTTGAAGAAGGAGTTGGGATATTTATAGCATCCAGTTATCCAGAAGAAATGAAAGAACAATCTTTGGATATCATTGGTCCGAATATTTTTAATTTCTTCTTCTTGCTACTTTCTTATTCTCTCCCTTTTCCATCCCTTTAAAAACTTTGACGATGATGACAAGAACAACAACTACTGATACTTATTGAACCATGTTCTTCATACTGTTAACTGGGAATATAGCAGTGAACAAGATATACCAGTAAAGTCCCCTGCCCTCACAAAAGGTACATTTTCTCCATCGTTTTGTACTTACTTATGTGACAGGGTAAAGATTCAGAATTAGTGCCTGATGTAGCATAAAGTAAAATGTTTGGCAGAAAAAAAATAGAAAGAGAAAAAGTAAAATAAATAAATAAATAAATAAATAAATAAATAAATAAATAGTATCTACTGGGGATTGAACCCAGGGACATTCTACCTCTGAGCTACACCCCATCCCTTTTTACTTTTAATTTTGAAACAAGGTCTTGCTAAGTTGCTGAGGGTCTTGCTAAGTTTTTCAAGCTGGCCTTGAACCCTGTGATCCTTCTGTCTCAGCTTCTCCAGTACTGGGATTACAGGTAAAATGTATGCCACCACGCTCGGCTTTAGACATTCTTTATCCTAAGACATAGGTAATGTTTAAGATAGTCTTTAAAAAAAATCACTGTGAAATTTCCTTTCATATAAGCATTTACCTTCCATAGGAGTCTTTTCTTCCCACTATTACCAGAGACTTCCTTTCCTGCTCCCAAGTAAAGCCAATGTGAAGAGTCTTTCGGTTGCCAGGCTATGGCAAGGTGTTCTAGGTTCTAGTGAGCATGTGGGACTCCCTCTACCATATGAGCCATGCTCTAAGTACTACTTATATTCTGTAAACAGTATTACTGAATGGAGTCAGCTGCATAACTTTTTAGACTAATTTAGATTCTTTTGTGCTAACCTAGCAATTTAATAATCATTAGGAAAAATTTTTTTCTAAGTTCAGAACAGCTGAAGGTAGACAGTGGAATATTCTCCTTGCACTGGGAATATGCAAGCCCATTCTCTGTGAAGAGAACAAGCGCATTTCTATCTATGGGATGTCAATAGTATTAGAATCAGACCTTGCTCCAGTAGAATTATGATCTTAATTAATTTAATAAACATCTCTATGAGGAAGTGAATTTGCATCATGGATTGAGGATTTGACCTTTATTCCAGGTTAAAACCTAGTTACTAACAAGGTTCTGTTCTTGTCCTTTATTGCCAAATAATGGTATGATCCTTGATTTCAAAATTATAGAGGCTGTTTATTTTCTATATATATCAGACATTTGTTGGACTTTTGGCCACCCAGCATCTGATTTAAGGTGACGTCCTTGCTGCATGAGCCTTTGTGGGAGGCGGGATTTCTTCTCTAGAAGTGGTCAGAGCTTGTCCATAGAAGTTAGGACTCAGATATGTGCTTTAGGCTAAGCCAATCAAAATCACTCACCCAGAACCTTGGATGTTGACATTACCTAAAAATGCAGAGACAGTTTATTCTTGTTAGCATTGTTGGCTGTGGTAGTCAGTTTTGTATCACTGAGACCAAAATACCTGACAAGAACAACTCAGAGGAAGAAAGGTTTATTTTGGCTCATGATTTCAGAGGTTCAGTCCATGATCAGCTGGCTGCAAGGCAGAAATATCATGGCCGCAGGGCATGGCAGAAGGAAGTTGCTCAGCTCATGGCAGCCAGGAAGGGGGTGGGGAGACAGACAGACAGACCAGGGACAGACAGAGTCCCAAGGCCACTCTCCCAGTGACCTGTGTCACCAGCCATGCCCCACCTGCCTACAGCTACCACCCAGTAAGTCCATTCAAATGATTAACTCATCAAAGTGATTTATCCACTGATGAGGTTAGAGACCCTTGATTCAGTCATTTCCATCTGACCATTGCTGCAGCGCCTAACATGAGGCTTTCAGGGACATTCGAGATCCAAAGGGTAACTGTGGCATTGAGAGTCCAGGAACATCACCGTGCAGCCCCAGCAGTGGCGATGCGTCTGCGTATTAACTGTACTCTTCTGTGACCGAGTCTCCTAGCCTCTCTCAGTTCTGGTTCATTTCTAGCTTTTCCTTAGTCTTAAAAGTCTCAATATCCTTCAAATAAATCCCCCCACCCTGCCATAAGTCTGCCAAAATTGGTTTCTGTGGCATTTAACCTAGAACCCTGGCCGATACACAGTGTAAAGACTAAGATAACTGTGGCAGATTATATTTTCCAAAAATGGCCCCACCCACAGATATCTTATCTCTCCTATATGTTTTTCTTGCAGTGTGATTTCACACTCCTCCATTGAGAAGTGGGAGTCTGTGTTCCCACTCCTTAAATTGGGGTATATCAATAGAATGTGGCGAAATGATGTGAATTCCTAGGCTAGGCCATAAATGGTGATATGGCTTCCTCCTGGCCTACTTTCTTTCTTCCAATATACACTATGGTTTTAATAAGTGTCACCCAAAGGTCCATGTATTAAAGCTTTGTTGTCAGCTGCTGTGCTATTGGGAAGTGGCAGAACCTTTAAGAGGCGGGGCCTAGTGGGAGGAAGTTAGGTCACTGACGCTATGCCCTGAAGGGGATATTGGATACACAGCCTACCCCTTCCGCTCTTTTTTTGCTTTCTGGCTGCCACGAATTGAACAGCTTCCTCTGCCACTTGTTCCCAACATCGTATATTGGCTCCCGGTGGGCTCAAAAGCCCACTGTATGCCAGGAAGTATACTAAGTGCCAGCCAACTATGGACTGAAACCTCCAAAACTGTGAGCTAAAATAAACCTTTCCTCTTTTTAAGCTGATTTATCTTGGGTACGTAAAGCAGCAACAGCAAGCTGGCTAACATGGAGCGCTGAGCTCCATGTGGGAGAGATACATGAGAAAGCTACATAGTGTTAGAAGGGATTGCCAAAGGAACCCCAATGTTCCAGCCCCTAGCTGTTTGAGTTTTCCCGGTTTATGGACAGGGCAGATACGTGGGCGAGCAAACCGTCAGATGCTTTCTCAGCCCCAACCTTTGGGCTGACCCAGCCAACACTGAGTGGAGCAGAAATAAAATGTCAGCGCTCGCTCGCTCTCTCTCTCTCTCTCTCTCTCTCTCTCTCTCTCTCTGTCTCTCTCTCTACTTAGTGAGGCCCTCCACAACTTCGTGAGACCCGGTTTCAAAATAAAGTATAAAAAATAGGGCCGGGGGTGTAGCACGGAGGTAGAATGACCCTGGGTTCAATCCCCAGTACCGCCAAAAAAAAAAAAAAATGTCTTCTTGAGTCCTTGTCCAGATTGCAGGTGCATGAGCACAGTAAACACGGCTGCTGTTTGAAGCCACTCTGGGTTTACTGTGTAGCATTGTATATCCAGAATGATGGTTACTAAAAATAATCAAACCAGAAGGCCTAAATTGTAATCTCTAGCATGGAATCATGCCTTCAGATTGTTAAAAGATGGGCTTATTGGCATGGAATGGAATGATTGATCTATTTTTCCCCTTTACCATTTTGTGATTTCATGGTATTTGGTCTGTTGTAGAGTTATTTGTCAGGAATAACATTAGAGAACTTTATTATTGTTGGAAATAGAAAATATCAGGCTTTCTTCCACACTGAGATGTTATAAATATCATTCCTCTAGATATTTATAGCAGCATCACAGCTGATTCCTTTATGACTGTTACAAGATGTGGCTTGGTAGTCTCCTGTGCAACTATGGCTCTAAATAAAAATTCATTCCCTCTATTAAGTCCCTAAAACATCTTTTTAAAAATCATCACAGGCCGGGCGTGGTGGCGCACGCTTGTAATCCCAGTACTTGGGAGGCGGAGACAGGAGGATCCGGGTTTGCGGCTAGCCTTAGCTACTTATAGTGAGGCCCTCCGCAACTTCATGAGACCCTGTTTCAAAATAAAGGATAAAAAATAGGGCCAGGGGTGTGGCTCAGAAGTAGAACGCCCCTGGGTTCAATCCCTGGTACCGCAAAAAAAAAAAAAAAAAGAAAAGAAATCATCACAAGGAACCAGGCATGGTGGTGCACGCTTGTAATCCCAGTACTTGGGAGACTGAGAAAGGAGGATCACAAGTTTGCAGCCGGCCTCAACAACTTAGCAAGTCCCTGCGCAACTTAGTGAGACCCTGTTTCAAAATGAAATAGGACTGGGAGTATAGCTCAGAAGTAGAACGCGCTGGGCTCAATCCCTAGTAACACACACACACACACACACACACACACACACACACACATAAACAACAACAACAAAACAGAAAAAAGACAAAAACAAAACATGCTTGTCTTTTGGATTGGATATCATACCTAATGGGATTTAGAAAAAGTTTTAAAAATTAAATAAAAGCCAGGCGTGGTGGCGCACACTTGTAATCCCAGTACTTGAGAGGTTGAGACAGGAGGATTGCAGGTTCGCGGCCAGCCTCAGCTACTTAGTGAGGTCCTTTGCAACTTAGTGAGACCCTGTTTCAAAATAAAGAATAAAGAAATAGGGCTGGGGATGTAGCTCGGAGGTGAAATGCCCCTGAGTTCAATCCCCAGTACCGCAATAAATAAATAAATAAAAATAAATAAATAAATAAACGACTATAGCTAACACTTGTTGAGGATTTACTGTATGCCAGGAAGTATACTAAGTGCCAACAGGTCTTCTCATAATCCTAACAATCTTATGAGATACATTTTATTACTGTCCATTCTTTATGGCTGAAAAAACACATTTGGGTTAAGTAAAATGTACCCAGGTCACATAGCCAGTAGCTGGTACTTAAATCCAAGACTCTTGTGTGACTCCGGGTCACCGTGTTTGTGCACTGCGCCGTGTGTCATAATGGCCGTGAGTGAAGTTTCAGCACTGCCCCTCCTGCCTTCCCTTACGTGTCCTGAGTACACTTTATTGCTCCTGATATTCAGTGGTGCTCACACACAAACCCTCTCCCTTGTCCCACATTTCCCTTTCAGACTCAGGTAAGAATACACTTCTCACAACTTCTCCCATTTACTGTAAGCCCTGGTCTTCAAGTGGTTTTAAGGGACTCCACTTACTCTATTAGGAAAAGTGTGGAAACATAAGTTTTATGGGGACTTAAATGTCCTTGGTGGCATCTTGTTTCCCTCAACTCTTTTGATCAAATCTACTTTTTGTAGGAAGTGTATACCTCATATGCAAATAACACAAAATAATTTTCTTTCATGATGACACCAGTTGTTCAGTGTTCAAAGTAGAAGATTCCTACCTCCAGTACTTCAACTGTAAGTGACTTGTGACAGTAATTCAAGGACCTGAGGGAAGAACGTGGAGCCCATTCTGTTTTCTACATGTTCGTGTTCGTGCATTTTCTCTGGCACGCTTGCTAATACGGAACGATGGCAAACTGAGCTGCCCTAGGGTTGAAGGAGAACGAGGAAAATTACACCGATGTTGCATGAGATCCTGATTACTTTAGTGTTTTGTATGTACATCATGCCTCCCTTCATCAGCACAGATGATTTATTGGAGAAAACTGGCAAATAAGACGTTAGAAGAAATTTGTTTCTTTTCTCACCAAGCCTAAAATCTCTTCTCTGAAAGTGCTCTGGAAAGGTACTGTAGGTGCGATGCTGTATATGCCGGCACCACTGAATTTTATATTTAGACGAATTGATTTCCTAGTGAACACCAGGCCTTTTGAAACTCCGCAATCCTATATACTCTGCATTAAGTTACCAGAGGTCCTTTTAATGCACAGGTTCTGTGTAGGCGCACCTACAAAGGATGGAGTGCCATATTGGGAGGATAAGCTCCCGTTTCTCCTAATGACATAGGAATGAAAAAAGACTTCATGTTGTTTTTGAGTGCTGCACACAGCAGCCTTAGACTAGCATGTGACAAAAAGCCTTTGCTATTTTTATGTCTTTTGGGAATGACTTCTGTACCTAGGCAACCAATCATAGGCTGAGAACACCCAACTACAGAGGAAGAGGATAGTTTTACTAATTAGCCACAGAGAAAGGGACATTACCACATTCTAGAGAGTCTAGGTTTGCAGGAATTCAGCTGAGGACAAAGCTTTGGTTTTTTTCAGTCAAACATTTGCTGGTGATTCACTGCGGAGACCTAGTTTTAATCTGAATATTCCTCCGAAGGCTACTTATCATTAGCCACTTGGGTCACGGGTATAAATATGTCATCATACTCAGGTCTGTAAGAACTATTCACAATAAAAGTATGTTTTTTTTGGGGGGGGGAGTGCTTAATTACCAACAGAGACCTTTATTCTCACCAGGCTGGAGAGAGAAATTTAACATTTGCCATCTTCAGTTTTTTTCCCATCCCCAAGTTCTTAGTGAGCTGGGGATGGCGTGAGTTCTGTCTGAGATGCCTCTTGCTTCAGTGTGGGTGCCTTTTGCAGATCTAGCAGCTCTCTGTTGCTTTCCAGTTATGCCTGGCTCATACAAGTAATTTTGTTTTTTGAGGCTGAGCATCAGTTGCCTGCTCTCCTCTGTAGACCACCACGCTTTGGCCTAATTATATTGCACCCAGATAATTCAGTTCACACAGCACTGGCACATGCAAACAAAAAGTTTTCTTAGGTTTAGTGAGGATTTGGGTTCAGAGTTTTAGTGAGAGGTCATGGAAAAGAAGTTCAAGGTGGGGGCCTTTCTATTAGTTGGGCTTCGGCTGCTATAACAAAAAGCTGTAGACCAGGCAGTTTAAAGAACGCACATTTATCTCTGACAGTTCTGGAGTCTGGGAAGTCTCAGATCTAGGTGCTGGCCGATCCAGGCCTGCTGCAGTCCTTCCTTCTGGCTTGCTGATGGCCATCTTGGCTCTGTCCTCACACGGCAGGGAAGGAGCTGTGAGAGCTAGTTTTCTGATGTCTCATCAGGGCACTAATCCATAAGAGGGCCTCACCCGCCTGACCCCATCTAAACCTAATTACCTTCCAGAGGCCCCATTTCTAGATATCATCACATTGGAGGTTAGAGTTTCTCCATAGGAATTTTGGGGTGGCAAATTCAGTCCATGACAGGGCCCCTTTCAGATTGGCTTTTAGAATTTACAGGTGTATTCAAGCCGGGCGTGGTGGCACACGCTTGTAATCCCAGTACTTTGGGAGGCGGAGACCGGAGGATCTGGGTTCGCGGCCAGCCTCAGCGCGCATGCGCGTGCGCGTGATCGATCGATTGATCGATCGATCTCTCTCTTTCTCTCCTCTCTCCTCTCTCTCTGTCTCTGTCTGTCTGTCTCTCTTTCTCTCTCTCTCTCTCTCTCTCTCTCTCTCTCTCTCTCTCCCTAGTGAGGCCCTCTGCAACTTCGTGAGACCCGGTTTCAAAAGTAAAGCATAAAAAAAAATAGGGCCGGGGGCGTAGCGCGGAGGTAGAACGCCCCTGCGTTCAATCCCCGGTACCGCAAAAAAAAAAAAAAAAAAAAAAAGAACTTACAGGTGTATTCACTAGAGAAGAGGAAGAATCTAGGAGAAGCCTCACTCTGAAATGTGCAGCCTTTTTAAAAAATATCAGGTCTAGAAGGCACAGGTGATCCTTTCCCTCATAGTGGGGAACAACTTTGTACATTCGTTTAATAGGATTAGTACTTAGTGCTAACAGAATACATTTAATTTATTTATGCTGGGTTGAAGACTACCTCTGTGGTTAGGCCCTCTCCAGAAACCACCACTAAGCCCCCAACATTTCTTAGCTCAGAACCTGAATCACAACGGCCAAGAAACTATTTTTATTTTGCTCCAGGGTGTGCATGGGAAATATTTGACTTTTATGTTTTGAATGTAGCAAAAAAAACAGGTGGTAATTGAAATAACAGTTTCCCTCCTCCCTCCCTCCCTCCCTCCCTCCCTCCTGGGATTGAATCCACGGGCGCTTTACCTCCTGAGTGACTGGGATTACAGGTTTACAGGCCTGTGACACCACACCCCCAGAAACAAAATAACATTTTCTTATTTAAAAAGTTTGAAAGATTATATCGTACCATGGGGTAACTAATGACCCTTCCCATTGATATGACCCTGACTGTATGCTTCTAAGAAAGAAATTGTGCTTCCTTTTTGCTCTCCCCAAATCTAAGGTCACACAGCCCTTGGGGGAAATAGTTTATGCAACTTTTAATTTGTTTTCAGTTGGATTACTCAAATTCTGAAGCTGAGCAGTTCCATTCCAGGAATGAATGACCCCTTGCTAGAGGCTAAATTAGAAGACCGGCATCTTATTCCTAGATCATACTTATGGGGAATAGGAATCTCAGGTGGATGGGAGTATCATATTCAAAGAGGGAGAACTCCTCTGAAGGCCCCTTCCCTAGTTCCTGTCATTTGTGAATGAAAGCTTATTATGCTTTCTTTTGCCTTATGGCTCTATGCCAGGCATTACTGGGTAAGGGGAAGCAAAGAGGATAAGACAATAAAGAAAATTTTTGCCCCCAAGGGTCTTATAAATTAGTTGAAGAATGTTTACACATGAAAAGATGACAACTCAAGTGCATATGATTAAAAGGCAGAATGAAGGGACTGGTAGGGAATTTATCTAGAACATAGAGATAGTAAATTTCTCTAGAGCATCGGTCAATCAAATCAGAATCCCATGGAATTCTTGTGAAGACACAGATTGCTAAGTCCCAGCCCTGGAGTTTCTGATTCTGGAGGTCTGGGGGAAAGCCTGATAATTTGGATTTCTAGTAAGTTCTCTGATGGTGGGAATATTGCCGATCTGGAGACCACAGTTTGGGAACCACTGGTCTAGGAGCTCAGAGAGAAAGAGAGGAGATTTCAAAGGTGAGATTGGCATGCCCTGAAATGGTGCTTCCTGCCACCATTCACCTGCTGTAGTTAGCCCACCCTTCTCTTTGCTGGCTCCCAGTTTAAGAGGACAGATTGTAGCATTCTTTAAAATAACTGTATTTGATATAAATGGCAGCCAGCGTGCTCTTTCCTATAATTAGGTAATTCTCCACCCGGAGAGGGAATTTGTGCCATCTTCCTGGTTACAGCACAGGAGAGGAACAGTGTTATTGTCTTTGTTTTGACCGTTATTTTATTTATTTTTTCATTCTTCTACTTCTAGCATTCACCCCTACATTCCCTAATGTACATTAGGAATTTGCTCTGCAGCCAAAAGCGAATAGGAGTTTTCAGATTTACAACCAGTTTAGGTAAAATTAGGGAAAGGAAGAGGAGAAAAGTTCAGAAATCATGTGGGGTAAAAAGTTCAGAAAGCAAACTTCTTTGGAAGGGGTTATTTGGTGATTTTGAGAAGCACTTGCTGATTGAATATAGATATTTCTGGAAAAGAAGTTCAGTAACATGTTGGCCTAATTAAGCTGACTCCGGGGTTTTGAGTAGGGATGAGTTAACCATCGCCTCCACTCCTCACTGACTCCCTGAGCCCCCAGATGGTGCAGTTTGAGTAGGGATGAGTTAACCATTGCCTCCACTCCTCACTGACTCCCTGAGCCCCCAGATGGTGCAGTTTGAGTAGGGATGAGTTAACCATTGCCTCCACTCCTCACTGACTCCCTGAGCCCCCAGATGGTGCAGTTTGAGTAGGGATGAGTTAACCATTGCCTCCACTCCTCACTGACTCCCTGAGCCCCCAGATGGTGCAGTTTTTCCCTCTCTTCATTCTTTCCCAATGATACATACTCAACCTTCTTTCAAATACAGTGACATTAGGATTTGGTGATATAATGAAACTCAATGTTTGTTT
>PVJS01013751.1:0-41551 GCA_004027185.1 Glis glis | reverse complement strand
TCTCTCTCTCTCTCTCTCTCTCTCTCTCTCTCTCTCTCTCGATCCTTAGAGAGGCCCTCCGCAACTTCATGAGACCCGGTTTCAAAATAAAGTATAAAAAATAGGGCCGGGGGTGTAGCGCAGAGGTAGAACGCCCCTGGGTTCAATCCCCAGTACCACAAAAAAAAAAGAAACAATCCAAATATTCATCAGTAATAGCGTGACTAATTATGGGTACTGTGGAATACTACATAGCAATAAAAATAAATTATTAATACATGCCATGATGAATCTCACATAATAGGAACATAATAAAATCTATACTGTATGGTTCTATTTATATGAAGTTCCAAATGAGGCGAAATGAATCTCTGTGGATGGATGTCAGAGAATGATCATCTTTCTTCAAGAGAACGTTTGGGGTGAGCACAACGGAGGCTAACAGGGACCTGGCATTGTTTTTTATCTTGACCTGGGAATGGTTTTCATGAGAATGCTCCCTTTGTAGAAATTCTGAAGGTGTACACCTAGGATTTATCCTCTTCTGTGAATATCTCACATTTTAATAATAACTAGTTTTTCAGAAAAGATAATTCTATGGTTTTCTGGAAGAAAAACTGGAGTGGCTATGAAAAATGACCATTGGCCAAACCAGTTTCCTAAAGGGACACAATTAGGGTTCCAAATATGGCACTTAAAAAATAAAGCAAATATGGCACTTTATCCAAGCAATATTTCTTGTAAGTAAATCCTTTTCCCCACATGTGTGTGGCCACCTCAGAAACAGCATCTGCGCATATGTGGAGGGACTGTAATGACACAACTTTCACAGCATTATTTCATAAAAGGACTGACAACTTTTACAGAGATATTTATATATCGGTGGAATCGCGGTGTCCCAGCAGTTCCCAAGGCCTAAGCCACACATCTTCAAACCTGTTGCTTTTCCTGTCTCCATAATCCTCCCTGCCTAGTTTACTAGAATCCCTCCCAGGAGTGAGAGCGAGTAGCAGATACAGTTTCCCTTCTATAATTCAGGATTTTCACGTGGCCTTCCCTCTGTTCTGCTCTCAATCTGGTGTTGAGAGATCGTGCAGATTTGGAAAATTGAAACATTTACATTCAGAAATCAAATCACCTCCATTTTCCTTTGATGGGGTCTAGAGCACCCGCCAACAGAGAGCCCCAAGGGAAAGGCTGAGGGGCGGCCTCTTTGAAACAGCCGAAGTCCTGAAGACAGTGACTCATTCTAGCACATTTGGATAACAAGTTAAATCCGCCAATAATAAGGCCTTGTTTTACATACAGTTCATTCCAAAGCCAAAGAGAGATCTGAGCTTCATAACTTCCATGGTTTGTAGTGGCTTCCACTTATACAGAACTTCTATCTCCTCTTTGCTTGTGTAAAAGGGAAAAACAGTCTTTTTCTGCCTGTCTCACATTCGTCAGAATCATGAAGTCATAAATATACACACATACAACTTGTGGTGGGTAGGCTAATATACTCTTCTTGAAGCGTTTCTTTTTTTTTTTTTTTGCGGTACTGGGGATTGAACCCAGGAGCATCCTACCTCCAAGCTACACCCCCAACCCTATTTTTTATTCTTTGTTTTGAAACAGGGTCTCACCAAGTTGCTGAGGACTTCACTAAGTAGCTGAGGCTGACCGCAAACCCAGATCCTCCTGTCTGAGCCTCCAAAGTACTGGGATTACAAGTGTGCACCACCAAGCCCAGCTTTTATTTCTTGTTTGGAAACAGGGTCTCACTAAGTTGCCGAGGCTGGCTTCAAACCTGCAATCCTCCTGTCTCAGCCTCCCAAGTACTGGGACTACAAGCGTGTGCCACCACGCCCAACTTTGAAGTGTTTCAGTTGGGAAAAATAAAACATATGGATGTTATTGGGCCTATCAGAAAGATCAGTAGAGGGATAAGAAAGCTACAAAGAGATTTGTTTATCAAGATCTTGGGATGCTTTACATGCAGAATGGATCGACACCACTGTGAGGACCTAAACGGTGAAGGCTTGCCTGTCATTCATGCTGGTGTGAAGGGCTCTCACCCAACACATGTTTACTCAGTCCTTGCCACACATCCCGGGCAGACTGGGAACTAGCACACAGTACAAGAGCCCTTTATAAACATGCATGGGTAATGGAATCTTCTTGAATGGAGAATACACATGTGTATTTCAGCACCTTACGAAACCCAAATACAGCCCTACGACAGCTTTACCACGAGCGCCGCGAGCTGCCTATCGGCTCAGTCTCTGATGGCCGTTTCTGAATTGTCATGCATCATAACTTCTTCCCAGAGATTCCATGACTACAGTTTAGCCCAGGTGAGTCCCACCGCATCTGCTATAGTCGCTGCAGTTAGCTCTCAGACCTGAAAGATCAGGTCGCTAGAACTCAGCCACGTCGTCTCAGCAGCAGGCCTCCACTTTTATCCCCAATGTGCTAAATTACTCTGGAGTACCTGCAGGGGCCCTTTGGAAGTGAGGTGTTCTCACAACTGTTGGGCTCATTTACTATCCTGCCTGTCAATCTAGGGTTCCTTGGTACAGTCATCGTAGGCAGCAGATGCATTAGCCCCAAACTTCATCACACCTACTCATCCTTAGGAGGGTGCAAACTATAGGAAGAACTGTCTGGGATACTGGTAAAGAGACAAAAGAAACACAACAGCAACAGAAGATAGCATAAGAAAAGATACAGAACAGCTATTTTTTTGTTGTTTGTTCATTTGCTTTGTCTTAATTTGGTTACTTGACTTTTATATTTGTTAGCCATTCTCTTTGGCTTTTCTGATGTCTGGCCATTGCTGAAGATTGCCTTGGTGTCTTACTTCCAACAATATCTCTTTACAGATCAGAAATGGGCATCTAACATCAAACAAACAAGCAATGTCTCTTAAGACCAGCTCCCTGGGCTGAGCGCCTGATGCTCAAGTCAAAATGATTCATCCATCCGGACCCAGGAAAGGACTAGAAGAGAAGGTTAAACCACGGGTCACGCAACTGTGGGCCACACCTGTTTCCATGGTTTACAAGCTCAGCTCTTACAGGGACTGTTGCAATCGTTAAAGAATCCAAATGCCACCCTTTTCTCACTAATAAAACACAATTAGAAGACTTGGAGCCTAGGAAGGACTTACAAAGATAGATCGTTCAAGTCAAAGGCTTTTAATCTCTTTGGTCATGTAGCCTTTGGAAGTCTGAGGAAAGCTCTGGATCCTGTTGCCTCCAAATTACATTTAAGATTTTGCACAGAGCTGTAGAGAATATATGTACACGTGTATATGTATATGTATATGTATATGTATATAATATGTACATTAATAATAATTTGTATGTTAATATATAAAATAAACCTCACTCATGAATCTACTCAAAGTCCATGGGCTCCAAATTAAAAACCTCCAATTTAATCCAGGCAGGTAAAGTTCTAGAATGGTTTAGTAGTTCACCTAAGTGATAAGGTGTTGGGAGCAGAACAGGACCTAGAACTCGTGCTCCCTGGCTCACAGTCCACTACCCACAACACTACTCCAGGGTAAACAAAAAACAAAAACTTTTAAATATGGCTATTTTGGGTTAGATTAAACTTTCTTGAAACACACACCAATAACAAAGTTGTAGTAGGAAGAAATGGTCTTGACTATAAATGAAAAGGAAGTCAGATTTTCTATTTAAAGTCTAAATTAATTCTTTCTTTACTGGACCAGCTTAAAAACTAGATGAACACGTGATTGGAAACTCAAAATTTCTAGAAATAGGCCTTATGTTGTCGTCCTTTCAGGGTATTCAGAGTAATATGCAGAAAAGAGTCCCGAATTTTGAGGCCACTATTTCTTCTAAAGTTAGTAATATAAAAAGAGATTAGGAACTAATTTTATTTGGTTTTTTTTAGGCAGTTAGGCCACTACACATTCTTTGCAACCTTAAGCATCATACACTTTCTATTTCTAAGAAAATTATCATGATGCTCAGCCCGAGAATTGTTGGAAACGTCTGTCATTGACACCCTACAATAAAGTAGCAACTTGGTGGTGAGTTTTTGAGAAAGCGTCCTTCCATGAGGCCTATGAGACATCCTGTCGTAAGCCCTCCCTCCTCCTTCAGTTCTTGCAGAAACTGGTCATGTTGGCAAGAGCAGTCAGGTAATGACAGAACATCACCTGTGTTTAACGTGGTTCTACTTCTTCCTAACTGTGTGGCTCTGGGCAAGTCAGTTACCCTGGTATCCTCATAGAAGAGTCAGGAATAAAAGTCCAACAGGCATACAACGTTGCTGAAGATAAAAGGCGTTAAGGTATGCAAAGCAATTATCCCAGTGACTGAGACACAGCAAGGTCCAATCCAGGTTAGGTCCGATCCAGGTTAGCCAGGGTCATTGTTACTAACACCCCAGATTAAGAAGGGGACAGAAGAGGAGGGGTAACCAAAGCAAGTTGTCTGGACTTCCATTAAAAATACATAATTAAGCCCCTTTCTAGCCCTCATTACTTTCAAGAGAACGCATGCGAAAGTTTCAACCTAAGAGTCTTAATTAAACGCCGTATGAAAAGGATCTCATTAGAAGGGTGCAGCTGGGCATGGTGGCGCACACTTGTAATCCCAGTACTTGGGAGGCTGAGACAGGAGGATCACAGGTTTGAGGAAAGACTCAGCAAGTAGTGAGACTCTCATCAACCTAGTGAGACCTTGTTTCAAAATAAAAATAAAATAGAGCTGGGAGTGTAGCTCGGAGGTAGAATGCCCCTGAGTTCAATCCTCAATACCAAAAAAAAAGAAGGGTGCCATTGTAAGATGCAGCTCTTTTACATCATTGTAAGATCTTTTACATCTTTTATATCATTGTAAAATCTTACATTGTAAGATCTTTTACATTTTTTACATCATTGTAAGATGTAAGTTGCATAAGGCAAGACCCCAGGGTCATCCTACCCCTGGGGTAGTGATCTTGTCTCAATCTATAGACCCAGCACTCAGCAAAAGTTCAGCCCCAGCTTCTGAGAAGAGGCTGAGGCGTATGACTGCAGGACAGGAGAAGCCATGTTTTTGTTTGTTTGAGTTTGTCTTTTAATTTAAATTAAAATTTTCTTTGACACATAAAAATTGTACATATTTATAAGGTGCCATGTGATGTTTCAATACATGTATATATCATATAATGTTAAATAAAATTAAACATATCTATCTCCTCAAACATTTATTTCCTCATAGTGAAAACATTCAAAATTCTTTCTTCTAGATTTTTGAAATATAAGTGCATTATTCTTACCTACAGTCACCCTACTGTGCAATAGCACACCAGAACTGCTCATGCCTGGCTCAACCTTTCCCCATCGCTCCCTACCCTCTATTCTCCCAGTCCCTGGTAACCACCATTCTATGCTCAACTTCTCCATATTCCACATAGGAGAGCAATCTCGACTTTTTTTATATTCCACATAAAAGGGAGATTATAAGGTACTTGTCTTTCTCTGCCTGACTTATTTCACTTCACACAATGATTTCTACTTCCATCCATGCTGTTGTGAATAACTAGATTTCATTCTTTTTATAGCCAAATAGTATTCCACTGTGTATACATACCATATTTTCTTTCCCCATTCATCGGTTGATGGACACCTGGGTTATTTCCATTTGGGGATTAATGTGAATAGTGCTGCAATAAACATGGGCATGTAGATGTCTCTTCGACATACTGATCTCATTTCCCTTGAACGTATACCCGGTAGTAGATTTGTGGGATCATATGGTAGTTTTATTTTTAACTTTTGGAATCCCCATATTGTTTTTTCATAATGACTGTACTAACTTACATTTCCACCAATAGTGTACAAGGCTTCCCTTTACTGTACATTCTCACCAGCACTTGTTATCTTTAGCCTTTTTTTTTTACATAATAGCCATTCTTACTGGAGTGAAGTGATAGCTCATTGTTGTTTTTACTTGCATTTCTCTGATGGTTAGTGATGTTGAGCATTTTGTTTCATGTACCTGTTGATGATTGGTATGACTTCATTTGAGAAAAGTCTATTTTGGTCTATTGCCCATTTTTAATTGGATGATTTGGTTTTGGCTATCACAGTTTTTAAATTTTTTATATTTTCAGTATATTAACCCCTTATCAGATTTATGGTTTGAAAATATTTTCTCCCATCAGATAGGTTGTCTCTTTCTGATGATTGCTTCTTTTGCTGTGTAAAAGCTTTTTAGTTTGATGTTATCCTCACTGTCTATTTTTGCTTTTGTTTCCTATGCTTTAAGTCTGTCCAAAAACCCTTTATCCAAGCCAAAGTCCTCAAGCATTTCCCTATGTTTTTTTTTCTAGTAGTGTCATAGTTTCAAGTCTTACATTTAAGTCTTTAATCCATTTTGAGTCAATTTTTGTGACCAATGAGAGATAGGGGTCTAATTTCACTCTTTTACATGGGATGAGACAAAGGTAGAGGGGCTTTCTTTTTTTTTTTTTTTTTTTTGCAGTACCGGGGATTGAACCCAGGGGCGTTCTACCTCCGCACTACACCCCCGGCCCTATTTTTTATACTTTATTTTGAAACCGGGTCTCACGAAATTGCGGAGGGCCTCACTAAGGAGAGAGAGAGAGAGAGAGAGAGAGCGAGCTGAGGCTGGCCGCGAACCCGGAGACTATGGTCTCCGCCTCCCAAAGTACTGGGATTACAAGCGTGCGCCACCACACCCGGCCACGGTAGAGGGGCTTTCTCTGGAAAGATTCTACTTTTCTTTCGTGGTTATTTTTGGTTTCAATATCATTTATATTTCACGTGTGCAGTGGATGTCAGTCTTACTAATGATAACTTCGATATTTTTTAATGTAATAGAGGTTTAAGCACCTATTCTCCTCCTATTAAGAAATTAAACCAAGTCAGGTGTGATGGCGGACACCTGTAATCCCAGTACTTGGGAGGCTGAGACAGGAGGGCCACAGGTTCAAGGCCAGCCTCAGCAACTTAGTGAGACCCTCAGCAACTTAGTGAGACCCTGTTTCAAACAACAACAACAAAAATATTGGTCAGGCATGGTATTGCACTCCTGTAATCCCAGTACTAAGGAAGACAAGACAAGAGAATTGCAGGTTCAAGGCCAGCCTCAGCAACTTAGTGAGGACCTCAACAACTTAGTGAGACTCTGTTTCAAAATAAAAAAAAAAAAAAACTAGGGATGTAGCTCAGAGGTATAACCCTCCTGGGTTGAATCCCTAGTATCACAAAAAAAATTTTTTTTAATTTTGTTTTTAATTTTAAAAAGGGTGGGATTGTAGCACAGAGGTAGCCCCTAGGTTCAATCCTCAGAACCAGAAGGAAGTGGAAGGAAGGAAAGAAGGAAGGAAGGAAGGAAGGAACGAAGGAACGAAGGAACAAAGGAACGAAGGAAGGAACTAGTACTGTAATTCTTCCTCATGGCCCTTTGCTCTCTACCTTTGTGATGTAAGGAGTCAACAGTGACCAAGCTTATATGTCTGAATCCTGGTAGGCTCCCTAGAGGCCAACTCCACCTCTGGTCCCTCAATGCCCCAATGGTATTCCAGATGGGGAAGCAAACTCTCAAACTCTCTGAAGATTAGGCCACAAAGTTCCACTCCAAAAATAAGCAAAGGCATTGCTTCCTACCTTAAGTTTGAGGCTCAAATCACTTCAAACAGCCTGTTTACAGATGTGATTCCTTCCCTGATAAGAGCCTCAGCATATTCTCTGTCCAAGCTGTTTGGGTTCACGTACAGGGCAAGGCCCAGGAGGTGAACACTCACTGGGTCCCTGCAGCCACAGCAAAACAGCTGCTTTTCCAGGAGCTGCCATCCTGCAGTCTCTACAGTACAACTTCCCCAGCTGCCTAGCACTGCTGGAGAAAAGCACATACCCAGATCAATGAGGGAGGAAACATTTTTCACATTTCCAACCCCAATAAGCAACTGTTGTCAGTTATTGTCATTCTTCCTTCTACTTCTTGGCTTATAAATATATGATAAAATGTCCTTACCTTAAAAAAAAAGTTTCTAGTTAAATTTTACAACTTTAAACTTTACCTAGATTCTGCAAACTCCGCAAGCTACTAGTACCTGCTGTTCCTCCTTCCTCCACCTCTTGAAAGAGTTATTGTCTATCTGCAGAGAACTATACTTTGAATCTCAGGAAATTGTCAATATCTAACTGGCTTTGATCTACAAAATCATTCATATCATTCAACTGAATACCACAATATGTTAACAGTATTTATTTAGAGAGAAATGATGCTGGGATGGAGGGACTTTAAGTGACCATTCTTTTCTACTTTATTCTCTTCTCCATTTTCTAAATTTTTTCAACCAGCTTACATTAGCTTCAAAATCATAATTTTAAAAGGAAGTAGTCAAAATAGCCATCTTCACTTCTTCAAGACACAGTGAATCCTAGTCCTTTGACATCTGCTCTTTGCACCTTCCCACCTTCCTTCTCTCGCTGAGGCCAGCAAAGTTGCCCAGTGACCAAGTTCAGCCAGTACCCCAGACAAACCGACTATCACCTTTGACACATTCATATCTGTATGCCCTCTCCTCCATAGAGCCCTGGTTTTTCTAGTTCTCTAGCCTTCTGTCCACTCCTTCTCAGTCTCTTTCTTCTGGTTCAGTTACTGGATCAATATTTACTGAACATTACTATGTACCAAGCACCCTAGCGGCTAACAAAATTACAGTGAAAACAATATAGGTTTTGTCTCTGCCTAGCCCTAAGATGTTGGCATTCTCCAGGATTCTATGTGCCTCTCATCTCAGTTGACATACTCTCTGGGTCAGCCCTTCACTTGACCTGCATGCTGATGGCTCACAGAGCAGCCACTTCTCCCCACCATGCTTCTCCCTTAAGATATTCCAAAGGCACCTCCAATCCCATGTGTTAAAAGAAAATCCAAATGACATCTTCTATTCCCCTACTTTGTTCTTCCTCCAGGATTTCCTATGTAGGTCCTGGCTTCCTAATTCATTCAGACATGCATCCTAGAGTTAACCTTTAATCTTATGTCTTTGAAAGGTTCCTCTAAAAGCAGAACCTGAGACCAAGAAATGACTCCAGAGAGTTTCACTGGAAGGCAACCCTAGGAAGTAGGAGTGGGAGAGCCGGGAAGATGAGGCATGGAAAGAACCAATAAAAGGAGTGTGATGAAGTGAGTTCCAGGGTGGGCAACTGGAGTACAGTTCCACACAGGACTTTCCGAGAAGTCACATGGAATACGCTTCCAGATTTTTCCACTGGAGGGTGAGGGATACAGCTGAAGCATTTTTACACATTCTCATTTCCAGTGCTTTAGAGTTACTGGGAGTGGGGCTTAAGTTGGACATTCCCTACACTACCAGTGTGCATCAAAGCCATCCATCAGAGCTGCAGCTGAAATCTTAAGTGAAACAAGGAAATGTCACACGTGGTCTTCACCTGCCTGCTCCCTTCTGTGTGTCCCCATATCTAGTCTCCAACTCCTAATAATTCAGCCCCTTAAATATTGTTTAAATTTGTCTCTTTCTCTCCATCACTTAATTCAGACTCTCATATCTTATCTGAACAATTGTAATGGCCATCTGAACTGAATATGCCAAATTTATCTAACAAATGTTTACTTCAGCTTTTGATTTAGAAGTTCAAGTTGGCCACCATTATCTACCTATCAGATAGGAACTGAAAGCTAAATGGTGTCCCCTTATCTAATTATCATGGACATGTAAATCTTCCCACAAATATCATCCCCTTAGCACCATTTTCAGGGTCTACAGAGCCCTGGGAAAATGCTTTCCTATTTCTTCCTTGGCAAAATAAGATATAAAAGCCAGGTAGGAAGCACAGATGAGATAATCCCCTATTCTTTTAAGACTTGTTTTTTTTTCACTCCCCCAGAGTAGACTTTTCTAGAAAACAACAATGTCCAAAAAACTAGAGACTGAGCCCTGAGAAATATGCCCCTGTCCTGAGCAGATTCTACTACCACTACTCTAGACATTCAAGAGGCGCTGGTCCTAGTTCAGAACAGAAACATGCTAAAGTAATTCATTATATCCAAATGCAAGAAGAGCCAACCATGGAATTAGAACACTCACAAGATCTCTGAACTATGAAAAATGCACAGTGGGTGGAAGAATCTATAGCTTGTACAAAAAAAGTAAGTTTAAAAAAATAAAAGCTGGTCTCAGAAACTATTTGCTATGCTTGAGTAGGTCTGTTCAAAATGAGGTAGGTGACTGCCACTTAGGTCTCAATTGGAAATGGGCAGGGAACTAACCAAGTAAATTAGATCTTTCAAAACATTGTAATCTCAGCTGGGAACTCAATTCTTATCTATCTTTCTATATTGTTCAAATTAGCAAAAGAGCCAGATCATCATGAAAGCTTTGCTATGGAACAGGCTATGACATGGTGGTAACATTCCCACCACTCCTGATACTATATATAATCCTAATATATATTTCATTTTATTTCTTGCTCTCAAGTTTTCAAAAATTTTCCTGGGATCAGAGTCTTCATTTATGCCAGGGTCAACAAAAAAAAAATAATGATTTGATGGAGTACAACTTGACCCCTTCCCTTATGCTGGCATAAAATATATAGTTGGCTATTAAGATTGAAGAAGGATAACCTGGAAAAGAATACCATCCTCATTCTTAAAAAAATTTTTTTAATAGCTTATCCTTCTGCCTTTCTTTTAATAGCTTATCCTTCTGCCCTTAAACATGTCTACAACTCATGGCAATATGGTCATGTTAGAGTCTAACTTTCTCTTTCACAGTTGCCCAAACTCTTATGCAGTTACGGAGAAAGAATAAGATAACCAAGAACTGCAACACTAAACAAGAGAAAGAGCTGACAAAAGAAGAAATAAACTTCAAAGTAATCAATCAGTTACTGCACAGCACTTAAAAGACAAAAAATATAAGAATGATTTGGACACCTGGACATGAAAACATTTTCTGGATTTTTTAGAGAAGCTCTCCCAAACTGGGATGCATATTTCTCTAGGGTCATTCAAAAAAACCCACTAAGTATGGGAATTGTAACATCCTGTTACATTGCTGTGTAGGTCAAGCCTTACATGACCGACCTACCAGCACCACCAATCCCCTTTGTCCTGTGACCTCCCTGACTTCTGGCTCTTCTCTTGCCCTTGTTGGTCCTGTTCCAGCCACACTGGTCTCATT
This sequence comes from Glis glis, assembly GCA_004027185.1. Taxonomy (NCBI): domain Eukaryota; kingdom Metazoa; phylum Chordata; class Mammalia; order Rodentia; family Gliridae; genus Glis; species Glis glis. Next base: position 30,388 of record PVJS01013751.1, on the reverse strand, counting down.
GTTTCACATATATTGCAAGTGCATTGCTCTGCAGAGTCTGCGCTTGCTGTTTCCTCTGCCTGAAAATTTCTCCCAGGTTCCTGCATAACCCCTTCCTCAACATATTCAGGTATTTACTGAGTTGTCACCTTCTCAATGAGGCTTCTTCCAACTACTCTACTTAAAATTGCAGCCAGGCACAGTAGTGCACACCTATAATCCCAGCTACTTGGGAGACTGAGGCAGAAGGATTGTAAATTCAAGGCCAGCCTGGGCAACTCAGCAAGACCCTGTCTCAAAATAAAAATAAAAAGGACTGGAGATATAGCCTAGTAGTAGAATGCTTGCCTAGCAGACGTGAGGCCCTAGGTAGGTCGAATCCCCAGTACCACAAAAAAATATAAAAAATTTAATTAAATTGCAACTTTCCCCTTTCCCTAATTCTACTGCCCTCACTCTCTCTTAGAAATGCTGTCTGTCCCTAAGAGCATTCCCCAGTTAGCCTGAATGCAAAGCTCCATTTCAAAAGAACCCAGCGTAAGACATCTTCACTCCGGCCTCTATGCACTTCTCTAAAACCCCACCCCACAATTATAAATGAGGATTGACAGTTTACTAAAGATCCCACATGGAAAACTGATAACTGACTTTATATGACTCAACACACAGCTTTTTACTCCAAACAACCACAGCAAATCTCTTTTCCCACTCCCATTTCCTCTTCTCCCCTCTTTAGGCTGCACACAGGATTCTCATAAGGCATTGTGGAAACACCTTCCCCACAGAGTGGCATCTCTGATCAGTTTATCTATACCTTCCTCTCATTAGCATGTTACACTTTACGAAATTGATAAAGGATTCTGGAAAGTATGGATTAGTGATCAGAAAAGAAATAAGGATACAAATATCTCTGTCACTTCCAAATTTGTTCCCAGAGTGAAGCCCTGGTCAGTTTTACTGGATTTATCTGCTTATTCTTCTGCCTTTGTCTCTCAGCAGGAGGGAGGCCTCGTCTAATTACCAAAGGGCTCAGGCCCCAAGGACTGACTGAGGATTTGGGAAACTGCATAAAAATCCAGTCTTAGCCTTTGGCAGAAAATCTGTATCTAAACAGCCACAGGCAGCTCACAGATTCTTAGAGAAGGCTGTAAGAAGAGCCTTGGAGCTGGGCATGGTACTTGGGAGGCTGAGACAGGAGGATCACGGGTTCAAGGCCGACAGCAACAGCGCATGGTAAATTAGCAAGACCCTGTTTCAAAAAAAACAAAAAGAGGGCAGGGGAGGGGCTATAGTTTGGAAGTAGAACACCCTTGGGCTCAATCCACAGTACTGCAAAAAAAAAAAAGACAAGAAGAGCCTAGGGCACCAGGCATCATTCCTTTCCTAAATCTTCTGACTCCACTGAATACCACAATGTTTAAAATCAACATTGAACATTCACTGCATCCACAGAGGCCTTCAAGCTGAGTGTGGCGGTGCACACCTGTAATCCCAGTACTTGGGAGGCTGAGACAGGAGGAGTGCAGGTTCGAGGACAGCCTCAGCAACTTATTGAGGCTCTCAGCAACTTAACAAGACCCTGTTTCCAAATAAAAAATAAAATAGGTCTGGAGGTATAGCTCGAAGGTAGAATGCTCCTGGGTTCAATCCCCAGTACCACACACTAAAAAATAACAATAATAATAATAAAATAAATGTGCCTTCAGAGGGGAAATGTTTAAATTGTAAGTACTCTGAGATAGAATTATATTTTCTACAGTAATCAGATAAAATCTTTAGTACACAGGGCTGGGAGTGTAGCCCAGTGGTAATGTATGTGTTTAGCATGCTCAAGGTCCTAGGTTCAATCCTTCCCCCAAGAAAAAGATCTTTAATACATATCAATTAAAAGATAAGTAAGGGAAAATTCGGGCCATGAGCAGGTATGAGGTTAGAAATAATTGGGGGAGGGTTAAATGAGCGATGCGTGCGTGTATGCCTCTACCACCCTAAATTTCATCAAAATGTATGATTACAATGCACTAATAAATATACAAAATAAATCAAATAAAAAATAAAAACATCTCAGACACATAAAAGAAAAAAAGAAAGAAAAACCTGAAGACTACTAAGGGCATTAAGGGAACTGGTAGGGGGATAAATATTTTGTCTAGATTGTGGTGATAGTTACATGATTGTATGCATTCACTGGAATTGATACATCCTAAAAAGGTGAATTTTACTGTATTTGAATTATATCTGAACCTGAAATCTTTAAAAATAGAGGGAGAAAGGATTAATAAATATAAAAGGACCATCACCATATGACTCAACAAGAAAACGTGATTTAAATGATACTGAGTTGCTTCTACAAACACCAGAATGACTAACATTAAAAGACCAGCAATGCCAAGTACTGGCAAAGATGTTGAGCAAGTGAAACTCACGCATCAGTGGTGGAGATGTAAACTGTTTTAGTCGCTTTGGAAAACGGACGGTATCTTCTGAGCCTGATCATAAGCCCATCCTATCACCCAGCAGTTTGACTCTCAAGAAAACAAGTGCTTATTGATGTCCATCCAAAAGACATGAGCAGGAATGTTTATAGTAACTGTATTCATAAAAGACAAAACAAAACAACAACAAAATGCCAAAGGCCATCAGTAAGAGAATGGGTAGATTGTGGCATATTCTTATACAAGGAAATTGCACTGAGCAGTGTGGGGAAAAGAAACAAAACTACTAAAGTACCCAATACCATAGATGAATCCCAAAGATATTATGTTGAGGAAAAAAATGTATGACACACCGGGCGTGGTGGCACATGCTTGTAATCCCAGTATTTGGGAGGCTGAGACCAGAAGATCCGGGTTCATGGCCAGCCTCAGCTACTTAGTGAGGCCCTCCGCAACTTAGTGAGACCCTGTTTCAAAAATAAAGAATAAAAAAATAGGGCTCGGGGTGTAGCTCAGAGTTAGAATGCCCCTGGGTTCAATCCCCAGTGTGGCAAAAAAAATGTATGACACAAGAAAAGATACTAAATGATTCCACTTATATTAAGTTCAAGTCTGGATAGAACTAATCTATGGTGAAGGAAGTCTGAATATGGGCTACAATTGGAAAGAAGGGGAGTAGTGTATGTGGTGCATAATTCTTTCCCTCTTTCAGTATCATTGAGTAGATATAGAACATCTGGAGTGAGCAGTAAGACAGTACTCAATAAGGCCAAAGTGTACAGTGCAGGCAAGGGTAACTCATAGGTCACAGAGATTCCCAGATTCTTTTTCATATCAATAGGCATTTGAATTGAGTCCTAACATGGTATAAGGAGACGGTGGGGTAGGGTTACACCCAAATAAGATAAGCTTGAATTATAGTGTGCTTTCCTGAGTTGAAGCTATAATTCAGCTTCCTTCTCATAAGTAATCATGATACGTCAGCATGTCAGATGCGTGGTTGTAAGTGTTCAGAGAACTGCACCACCTGCCCTTGCCTGCCCAATTGTGTAGTGAAAAAGTGACTTTTTTATATATATTCATTTATTGGTGCATTGTAATTATACATTTTGATAAGTGTCAGGGTACCAGAAGCATGCATGCACACATTGCTCATTTAGCCCTCCCTCAAATCCCACCGTATTCCCTCCCCCTTCCCTCCCTTTCGTGCTCAGCATAGAGATTGAGTCTTATAAGTTTGTGTATATACATCATGTGCCTTAGATGAACAAAGGTGACCTAACTGAAAAAGTGACTTCTAAAAAGTGATGAAGTCGCTGCTTTGTCTTCAATAGTAACAACCAAAGAAACTCTAATGTAAATCTTTAATTTTAGTAAGTTCACCAAAACTGAGCTACTACTTTTGTTGCTTAAATATAATATTATAAAACCAAAAGGCATGCAGAAAATGCCCAGAAACCTGCCTCTGATTCTCTTTCCCCAAATTCAAATTAGAACCAGCCCAAATTCACTATCGCCATACTGTTCAGATATCCTCTTACATCTAACCCAATTCCCCCTGCTTTACTAATTTCAAAATTCACTAAAAATAAAAAAGACAGAGAAATAGAGGAAATGGCTTTTTTCTTAAGTGCAAAAGTTATTCTCATTTTAGCCTTCAGTTTATGAGCCATCCAAGAAGTGAAGAAATTCAATGGGGTTTTTAGCCAGTACTCTCGGAGATGACCTGGACTCATCCATGTGTTCCCTCACCCTAGATATTTAATAATAACATACACGCACACACACACATACACACACACACACACACACACACACACACACACACACACGACCTGGTAGTGATTCGCCTATTTCTGCTATTCAGACTCTGCAGCTGAAAAGTTAAGGATAGAAGGCAGAAGAGATTTTGTTCCAAGTGGTACTGTTAGTTATCTGGTGGGATTGATTTTAGTTGTAAAGGACTTGAATCTACAAAAACATATCTCCCCAAACAGTGAAGTCTAAAGCATTCTTGCTAAAACTTAAACCTTTAAATTCAAACACTGTCCATCCTTCCCCGTTCCCCTGCCTAGAGACAGAGTGGTCAACCTTTCTTACTTGTATGAATTAAGGATTATCTGAGCCATGTAAAAAAGTATAATAAAAGGTTGAGGCAACAGGTCCCTGCCTAAAGCGGGTACAGAAGCTCAGAGCACCGAAAATGCCATACCTTCTACTTGGTTTTGTCTGCGGTTGTTCTAAGGAAAGAAATAAGAGGATAAAGCAGGATAACAAAACACAGAGGCTGAGGGCGGACCCGGCAGGAGCAGCAGGAACCTCAAGGCTTGCTATCAGAATGGGAGAGTGGATTACTGATGGTATGCATGAACAGCAGATGCCACGCACAGATCCCCCCGCCCCATGTTAACCATTGTTTCACAGTCACCCCCAGCCCCCCAAAAAAATATATATGGCTCTTGGTTCACTTCTGCCTTCCAAATATTTCACAGACTGCCTCTTCTGGTCACTTTAACCCAGAACTATATAAGGAAGGTAATTCTGGGGAATACAGTTCTAGCCAAGTTACGTCGACACAATACAAACCTACCTCAACTTGACTGGATTTCTACTACCCACCTGCTACCCACCAAGCTGGCTTCATTTGATTGTCTTCTCTGCCACATGACAGGCAAGAGAGAGAGAGAGAGAGAGGAAGAGGACAGAGGAAGGAAGGGAAGTGAGAAGTAAGAAGGAGGAAAGTGCAGTGCACTGCTCAGGATGTTAGAAACAAAGAAAAAGAGGAAAAGCTTCTTAGTTTCTTGTAACATGAAGAAATGATGGAATAATCATACGCCACTATTGTCCAGGCTCAGAACAAACATCAGTGCACAGACTGTCTTCACTAAAAGGCTGCTGTGACATTCACCTATCTCCAGCTCCCAATCTTCTGTGGCATGCTGATTGAACTAAGGTCATCTAGCAGAAAATAGAGGTCCTAACTACCTGCCTTAGCATATCTCCTGAAACTGAAGACCTTATGACATCACCCAGAACCCAGGTGAGTAGGTGACAAACATCTCAACCTGGGCTGGAGAACTATCAAACCCATTAGACTGAAAAATAAAATCCTTCTCGTATATTTTGAACCTTTCATCTCATTTTCAAGTAGAGACACCAGCTGTATCTACTCCAGTCCCTGACGTCCACTATTCCCATAAAGGATCTCATAGTTCAAGGTTTTCTGGATTCCCTGGGGAGCCAGGCAAGCTCCCCAGGAAGCCTAAGACATAATAGGGGAACAGAGAGCATCAAGGACTGCATTTAGGCTGTGTACACCAACCACTTGGTCCTCATTAGCCTGGGTCCAATTACTCTCAGGACATGGGTCACAGCTTATTTTCCTATGTCCGTGACACTGTGACTCATGCTCTTGTTGAACTTTGAGGCAGGAAATCTCTAGTGGAGGTAAATTACAACCAACTGTCTTTCACTTTATTACCTCATGGCACAAATAGACAGAAGAAGAACACCATTGTTCACATTTACCAGGTGCCTGGTACTACAGAAGAATGAAAGCAAAGATCAGTGAAGCGAAACAAACCTTGTGTCCTCTCCTCCAAGAAAAATATGGCTTCCCACGAAAACGAGCGAAAGATGCTTACAGTTCGGGATTTAGCCCTCAGGGAGCGTGTGTGCATGTGGTAGGAGTGGCAGAGGAAAAAAAAGGACTATAACTATATGACATAAGGGTTTAAGAATACCAACATTCAGAAAGATAGGTGGCCTGGGAGTAATTTCAGATGCAGATCTGAGGTGTAATTGTAACATAGTCAAGAGAAACTAATCCATTATATTGACTCATAGGTAGAGATTTGGAGAGAGGAAATGAATTACAAATTAGTAAGTCTTAGATCACATGAAAAAAAATACTCCAAAGTTGGCAGAGTCCATCACGAATACCCAGAAGAAAGGAGATGGTATTATTTTGTATAAATAAGCACTATGGTCTCCTGTAATGACTAGAGCAGTGGTTTTCAAAGTGAGACCCCAGACCAGCAGCAGCAGCATTATCTGGAAACTTCTTAGGAATGCTAATTTTTACCCCTTGTGCATGCACACACACGTGCACATGCACACACACAACTAACTCTGGTGGTGGGACCCAAATCAAGGTGACTGATGCATACCCAGGTTTGAGAATCACCAGCTTAGAGTGTATGGATTGACCTTGGCTCTGAAATATTGCTAGTTCCAAATGATGTCCAGTTCTGTTTCCATGGTTTCCAAACACACAGGGGATAATTTGGTTTCCCAGTAGCTAGCTTGCTTTCAGGGAATGAGTGCCTTAACTGGGCTGACTAAGTCATTCCAGTCCTCTTGGTGCTATTTTCCAAGCTTAATTAATAAATTAGCATTCTAATATTATAGATCAGTCTCCTGCAGGGTGTTTCTGGTCTAAGCCAGCACACCAGGCTGAAACACATGATGCTCATGAATCCCATTGACAACACCACCCCCTGGTGCTTATACGCTACCAACATGGAAAACGTGAGGCTTTGGGGAAGTATTGTCCCTCTCTAGCAAACAGAGAAAAGCATGGCCGCTCTGCTGTCCGCTGGAGTAAAGAGCAAGGACACCTTCGCTTTGTCTCCTCTTTTCTGGGGCATGCTCCCCAGAGGCCTCAAACTCCAGGGCCATTGTTTTGGAAGCCAAGTGTCTGAGAAAAGGACATCACTGCGGAGGCTTCCCAGGCCAAACAGGACTTGGGTTGAGGCTGGAGGGATAAAGAGAACACAGACAGGCAGAAAGGAGCCACGTGGAGGCAGGTCTGCAGACATGGAGATTACACATGTTAGGAATGAAGGGCAGCCACCCGGAGGGATCAGAAACTGAAGTCAGACTGGATTCAGCCATCAGAGAACCTGGAGTAATCATCCGAGTAAACAAGTTAGGTGGCAGGCACGCACGCCTCATCGTTTAGTAATCCCCTCCAAGTTCTAAGACTGTCATCATGATGGTTAGCAAAGAAATATCACAAGAAATTGCAAGAGGCACCTGAGCATCCCCCGACAAGAAGTCCATGCAATACCACACTTCTAACTCTATCATGGCCTTGAGGTAAAACAACCACCAAGAAAATTTGAGGAAATGAAGTCTAAATATTATAGTGATACATGTACATTCATGTTTATAGCAGCACAATTCACAATAGTCGAACTATGGAACCAGCCTAGGTGTCCATCAACAGATGAATGGATTATGAAATCATGGGATATACACACAATGGAATTCTACTCAGCTATAAATAAGAACAAAATTATGTCATTTGTAGGAAATGCATGGAACTGGAGAATGTTACGCTAAGTGAGATTAGCCCGTCACAGAAAGTGAAGGGTCATATGTTTTCTTTCATATGTGGAAGCTAGGAAGAGATTGGAATACAAGACAGACTCCAGATAAAGGAGGAGAAACCCGGTGGAGTGATGGAGAAGGTATGGAGGAGGGAGGGAAGAAAGGGAGGGGAGGGAAAAGGGGGACTTGAAGGAAAAAATTCAATTGATGCTATGTACATATACGAACTTATTGATGTCAATCTCAATATCGTGTATGGGGAAGGGGAGGGTTGGGATCCGGGGGGAAGATCATGAAGTGTTGTGTGTATGTATATCCCTATCACCCTGAACTTCATTACGATATGTGTTTACAATGCACCAATAAAAGTGTACTTTTTAAAAAAGAAAGTTGACTGTTTTATCTAAAAAAGAAAGAAAACTTTGAATAAAGCTACAACCAGCCTTTGGCATGCTTCGTTCACAGGTTATGTGGAATAGTAGGAAAAGTATCAGAAAGACATGGTTTTCAGTCCCTCACTCCAGGCAGTTTGGTGTTATGTAAATGCTAGGTTTTGAATACGTCTCCCAAATTTCATGTGTTGGAACTTTAAGGCCCCATGCAACATACTAGGAGGTGGGGCCCAATGGGAGGTGTTTAGGTAACAAGGGCTCCACCCTCCTAAAGGGATTAATGCCAATTATAAAAGGGCTTGAGGCTGCATGTTTAATCTCTTGTTTTCTCACACATGCATGCTCTCTTGCCTGTCTGCCTTCTGCCATAGGTTGACACAGCAAGAAGGCCCTGGCCAGACATGGGTGCTCGACCTTGGACTTCCCAGCCTCCAGAACTTAAGAAATAAATGTCTGTTCTTTACGATTCACTGACCTCAAGTATTCTGTTATAGCAGCACAAAAGAGACCAAGACAACAAGGTATTGAACCCTCCTTAGTCTGGGTATTCATCAATAAAACGGGAAAACACTGTATCACAAATTTGTTATGAAGCTAAACTAAGAAAACAAACATAAATCCTCCAGCACAGAGCCTGGTCCCTGGCATGGATTCAATAAACGCCATCGGAGTCTGAGCCTGAATGAACGTTCTAGTGGCAACACACTACATGCCTCATACCTGCAATATGCAATTTTTCTCTATAGCAAGTGAAGAGTAAAACTGCGATTACAGGAGAAACACCCCCCAACAATATCACGCAGGCATCTATGTATAAACAATCGGCTAATCTCAAATCGAAATTTGCAAAATTTTGAAGAAAAGAAAAAAGTTCAGTATCCATTGCCTAAATGTACATTACAGCATGAAATTTATGTCACACTCAACCATAGATATTGAAAAACCTCTGGGGATCCTGGTTACTGCTCTAAAGGATATCCTTTAGTGCTCACATTGGGCTGCCAAAAGAATAGTAAAGGCATAGCAGAGAGGTGGTGACTTCGCCTCCACCTGAGCTGGGTGCGTCCACAACAAGGAGCACTGTCCAGTGCCAACTCCATGCAAAGCCCAGTCCCACAGGAGTAGGTTTATTGCTTTCAGGTTCCCATGGCAATTATCTGCAATTGGCCCTCTTGGATGTCAGGCTCTGTGCTGTCAGAATGAGCTCATGGAAGAGACAGGTCATTTGAATGCACCCATCACCTCTAGGTAATTAAAATCCCACAGCAGATGAGAGCTCCATTCCACAGACACTAGTCAGCAAGCTGCGGCTTCAGCAAGGAGTTCCTAGTTCTTTCTGAAAACATCTACTGGAATGCCAACAAAACTGGGCAGCCCTCTCTCAGCATCCAAAGCTCTATTGGCTCTGGTGCTGTCTAGGAGAGATGCAAAAAAAAAAAAAAAATGACAAAATCCAAGAGAAGTGGCGCCAAAAGCAGCCTAGTGAGACACGTTGAATGAAACAGTAACCTTGTCATGCAGAAAAGCACGAGAGGCCCACGCCGTTTGGGGCACGTTCATTGAATTCAAACACCATTGTGCCAACGTGGTGCTGCCATTCAGATTCCAGCAAGCACTTCGCTCATCAAAGTCCTTCCTCTCTATGTGCGTTTTTACTCTGCCCACTCCTTTCTTCTCCATCTAAATTATCAAAATCTTAAATTGCTAAAAATACTAAAAATCTTACTTCTTTCAGGTTCTGAGATTATATTATTTGTACTTCTAGAAATTACTTTTATAATGACCAAAACCATGAGTTGAAAAAAATACCGGTCTTCTACAGTGACATTTATCCTCTTTGCTACAGGAAGATTTAATTATTCCACTCTTCCTCCAGTGACTCCGGGCCAGTATTGCTTCCCTATCTGGAATTTCACTTCCTACTTTGCCACTAGAATGTCCCATCTGTCAAGGCCCAATACGCTTCCACACCCAACATGCAGCCTTTGCCGACTGCTCAGCCCAGAGAGATACTGACTTCTCCGAATCCGTGTGTCCACACTTCCCAAAGTGTGTTCCACAGCACATTAATTTAATTCTCTAGCTTAATGTTCCTGTTCAGTTGTCTAGAAGAGTTCCGTGAACAATGAAGTTTCATTGATACTTCCTATTACATCCACCCTTTAGAAAGTCATAATCCAGGCCGGGCGTGGTGGCGCACGCTTGTAATCCCAGTACTTTGGGAGGCGGAGACCGGAGGATCCGGGTTCGCGGTCAGCCTCAGCTCGCACAGGCACGCGCGTGCACACTCTCTCTCTCTCCCTCTCTCTCTCTCTCTCTCTCTCTCTTTCTCTCTCTCTCTCTACTTAATGAGGCCCTCCGCAACTTCGTGAGACCCAGTCTCAAAAAATAGGGCCGGGGGCGTAGCGCGGAGGTAGAACGCCCCTGCGTTCAATCCCCGGTACCGCAAAAAAAAAAAAAAAAAAAAAAGTCATAATCCACAGTTGTATGTTAAAAGGTCCAAAATGTCCTGAAGTCTGGCAGCCTTTTCTGATTTTCTCCTCCTTATTTGATTATGGATTCTTTTTCTAATTTTCTTTCATATGCAAGCATGCACAACACTCATTCCCATCTAAGAAGTAAATCTACAGAACTCCCTCTCTGAAGAATGCTTCTCCCAACAGATTTGAAACTCATTCCTCTAATAAATCCACTTTGAAAACACAGAAGGGGAGACAGGAGAATCACCTGTCTGAGGCCAGCCTCAGCAACAGCTTGAGACTCTTGTCAAGTTAGCAAGACCCTGTTTCAAAACAAAAAATAAAAAGGGCTGGAGGTATAGCTCAGAAATAGAATGCCCCTAGGTTTAATCCCAAGTACCAAAAAAGAAGAGAGGAAGGAAGGGAGAGAGGGAGGAAGGGAGGGAGGGAGGGAGGACGGAAGGAAGGAGGGAGGGAGGGAGGGAGGGAGGGAGGGAAGGAAGGAAGGAAGGAAGGAAGGAAGGAAGGAAGGAAGGAAGGAAGGAAACACAGAGGTATGGAGAAAGTGTGATGGATGGGTACTCAGGTATAGTAAGATAGGAGCAAGAAGCTCTGGGTAACTATTGCTCTGTACGGTGACTATAGATAACAATTACATCCCATACATTTCAAAAAGCTAAAAGAGATGATTTTGAAAGACTTTACCACAAAGAACTGTTTAATGTTTGAGGAAATAAATCTACTCTACCTGATTTAAATTTTATACACTGTCCACATGTATCAAACGTCACATGGTACCCCATTAATATGCACTGTTTTTATGTTTTTATGTAACAGTTAAAATTTTTAAAAAGAAAGAAAAAAGAAACACATTTGTCAGAAATTAGTTGACCTTTGGCTTATTGAAAACCCTACATGATAAAGAGGATGTTAGAGCAAAATAAAATCTTCAGACAATTATGGATCCTTTAACTTATCACCGTGCACACACCAAGACCCCACGTGATGTTGTGCGAGAGCAGACCTCATCCTCGCCCTCTCTTCAAAGCATAATCACAAACTACCTTCTATTGTTCATCTTCTTCTCATGCCTATGTTAGGAAAAAAACATTTTTGCCAATTTCTGAATTTTCTTCTTGACTGATAAAAGAGGAACTCAAATTTGTGAAAAAATTGGGGAGACAGTTTCTTCCTTCCCTCTACCCTGCTTACTCCTCTCCCCATGGAAACAAAGTGACCCATCTCATCAGTGAGATTGAAAGGTCCTTGATCCCTTCTGAGATCGTCGTCTGGGACCACCCTCCTCACATTCCACATGCTCCCAGGTAGAGAGTAAGCCCACTGAGAAGGGGCTTCTGCACCTGCCGCTGAACAGGAGGCTTCAGTCTGCTGGTAAGAAAGTCAGTATAATTCGGGAGCTAGGTTGTCATTACATGCAGACATGTTCCCCAGTGCAGAATGACCAGCAATCAAATGGATATATTTATCCTAAGCTGAATTCTGCATCTATTTCTCAATTCATTCAGAATCTTAAGTAGGAATATATAGAATTATAATCTCTAATCTAATGGGCCCCCAACAAATACGAGCACACTTGCAATATATGGCCCAGCCCCTTCTCCAAGATGGTGCTCCATAAATAAATATTCACCCAATGAGTAAGCAGTAAGAACTTAGTATTTTTATTAGTGCCCATCCCTCGCTACCTCTGCCAAATGGAATCTGCTTTTGAGTGGCCCCAAAATGGCATGAAGCAGCAAAAAATGGGACAAAGGCACAATTCCAGGTGTTTGGGGATGTGACAAGTAAGAAGAAAGTTGGCAGTGAGAGATAAAAGGATTTCCATTTCTGCGTAGATGTTATTTATGCTCTGAGTCTCTTTATCTGGCTGGATTTTCAAAGAAGTCAGAAATCTGATAACAAATGTGCCTGGCAGACCCATGAGAAGATTCAGGCATCTTCACTCGTCCTAAAATCCCAAACCTTTAATTCACAACTATTCCTAACAGCTTCACAGGCACTTGGTCCAGGATAAGCTGAGACTTCAAGACACTCAAAAGGACAATTTTTTTTTCCCTAAAACATCCAATCTACTGGACACCATGGTGCCTAAAATTCCCACCACTAGGGGCTCTGTTCTAGGTTAAAGCACCATCAGTTCATCCACATATATACAGGTAAATTAGCACTTGGGTGAGAGTAGACTCCAAAAACAAACAAACAAAAAGAGTAATGGATTTGACAACAAGGAAGGTTTTCAGGACATAGAATCAGAATTCCATATAAGATAGTGCTAGAGTTTATGGGATCTGAATCCAGACTCCTTCAAGTCACAACCCAGCTCTCCCAGCTACTAGCTCTGTGACATGAAGCAACACACCAACCTCTCTTTACTTTCTTTCCTCATCTGTAAAATGAGGTTTGGTGAGATGTAAATGCAATAGGAGAGTCAGAACAGAACGGAGGATGCATGTACCAGAGAGGAAGAAACGCTGCAAATGAGGTAATTTGGGGAATAGCAGGGCCGGGTAGCATCCCAAGACACAGAAAAGCAGAAGAGGAAGTGGATGGCTTCTGCAGAATTCATAGTAAGAAGAAAAACATGATCATTGAATAGCCAAGACCTCTGCCATCTTTGTGTTTCTCGCCATCTATTGAAGATTTTATAGTTTGCTCTCAGAAAAATAAAGGAAAACTAGGAACCAATCAAATGGCTCTCTAGAACTTTATTTCAGCTTATTTTTTCTAGATAAGAATATGGATGTTGTACACACCATTCAAAGAGATTTGGTTCTTAACCATCATGAACCCTTTTATAATACATTTCCATTCAACAAAAATTGAGCACCTTACCTGTGCAAGACAGCTCTCTAGCTCACCTTTTAAGAGACACAACACTTATTCTGCATCAGTAATAGGCAGACCATGAGTGAGGTCAGGAAGCAAATAAGGAAAATATATTCAAAACCAAAAAAGGGAAAAACTGATGGTAATAACAAAAGGTAATCTAAACACCTAAGTGGTAAATAAAACAATTTTGCAAGGGTTGAAAACTCGAAGAAGAAAGAGAATACATTTTCTAGAAGCATGATATGTTTTCTTGCAAAGAATATGTCCAGCTCTCAGTTAGCAAAAGTAAAGAAATAGTCATAAGGCTGAATGAACAAAAGCGAATCCCAGTGCCTAACACAGTACCTGGCATAAAGAAGGTGTTCAATAAATCTTTGCTCAAAATTGCCATAAATAATATATACGAGTATGCATATGTGTTAAATGTTAAATAATATTTAGTTTACAATGATTAGACATAATGTCATACGATTTTAGATTTCCAAGAGAAACAGGGCTGGCATGAGAAGCAGAATTTGCTCTGTGCTTCCAGCAAAATAAAAATGATTTTCAAAAACAAAAAATGAAATTGGATTTATAGTTTGACTCTCTCCAAAAGCAGACCTTGAGACAAAGACTTGGGTTTGGGTCATTTATTTGGGAACTGATCCTAAGGAGGAGGGAGGGAGAGGGGAAAATGAAAAAGGAAGGAAGCTGATGAGGAAGACAAACCGCTGGGTCACCACTGTGTGTAAGCCTGATGGTCCCTCTAGGACTCCTGAGAGGCGTTCCAGTGCTTTCTAGGGCCGTTCACCTAGGAGATGGACCGCTGACGTTAATCATCTTGCGATCCTCCGGTTAGCTAAGGTTTGACCCCAAGGCCACTAATCTCACATGCTGGGGCTTCGCTTGGAACTTCCGGGTGTGGGAGATGGTCCTGGGTCAGAAATCAGTAACACATCTGGAAGGGGGCCCTGGAACTAGAGGAACCATCCACACAGCTGCAGCCAAAATTGAAAGTAGGATAGAGGCACATGATGCAAGCCATGGAAACTTCATTGTTTAACTTCATTAACAATCTAGGTTATTCCATAAATAGTTATCAAAGGTCAGTGAGTTGGGTATTTTGTGTGCATGTGTGTGTGTGGTACTTAAGATTGAACCCAAAGGCATTCTACCTCTGAGCTACATCCCCGGCCCTAATTTATTTTTTATTTGGAAACAAGGTCCCACTAAGTTGCTAAGAGCTTCACTAAGTTGCAGAGACTGGCCTCAAACCTGTGATCCTCCTGTCTCAGCCTCCCAAGTACTGGGACTGTAGGCATACACCACCATGCCCAGTTGGTTGGCCTTTTTTTAACATCAAAAATAACAGTAAAATTATTCCTCTTTCTGAAAATGCCCTTTTTCTCTCCTTACCATAGGACTCTTTTCCCTCCTTCAATATGCTGTTTATGACTCGTGTTATCCAAGGAACCAAGGAACTCGTGTTATTCAAAACTGAGCTCATCACAGCAAGCCCTCTACTCCTAAACTATCTCTGGATCTACTCTTTTCATGTAGTTTATTTAAGTGATGTGGGTTGATATTAGTTGGTTTGAATTTAGAGGGTCAAAATATATCTTCTAAAACAACTTCCTAAGCTGGGCATGGTGGTGCACGCTTGTAATCCAATACTTGGGAGGCCGAGACCGGAGGATCACAGGTTGAAGGCCAGACTCAGCAACTTAGTGAGGCCCTCCACAATTTAGTGAGACTGTTTCAAATTAAAAAATAACTAGGGCTGGGGTTTTACCTCAGAGGTAGAATGCCCCTGGGTTCAATCCCTAGTACCACACAAAAAAAAAAAAAAAGAAAAAGAAAGAAAGAAAGGCAGGAAGGCAGGAAGGCAGGAAGGCAGGAAGGCAGGAAGGCAGGCAGGCAGGCAGGCAGGAAGGAAGGAAGGAAGGAAGGAAGGAAGGAAGGAAGGAAGGAAGGAAGGGGAACTTATAACACAAGTTTGTTCCAGCACTGACAGCCAGCATATAAAACCTTAGTACAATTTCTTTTCTTATACTGGTGTATGAGGGAGGCATTAGCAACTGTGACAAACAAATGCCAATATCTATAATGGTTCAAACATGATAGAAGTTTATTTCTTGCCAAAATTAAGTGCAAAATGGGTGTCCCTGGTCGGCAGGCAGCATGATTCCAAGACATGCTGGATTCTGGCCCGTCACCACCCAGGCTCTTTTTTGTTTGTTTGTTTGTTTTGCGGTACCGGGGATTGAACCCAGGAACATTCTATCTCCAGGCTACACCCCCAGCCCTATTTTTTATACTTTATTTTGAAACAGGGTCTCACTGAGTTGCAGAAGGCCTCACTAAGTAGCAGAGGCTGGCCGCAAACCCGGATCCTCCTGTCTCAGCCTCCCAAGTACTGGGATCACAAGCCTGCGCCACCAGACCCGGCGCCCAGGCTCTTTTGACAGCATCGCTCTGACATCTTCAATGTGTGTCTTCCAAGGTCATTGGGACACCAGGCTGGTGGAAGGTCAAGGAATCCACTAGGATCATATGGAGGAGGTCCTTGTAGACCTGCTCATTCCATTGGCTGAGAACTCAGTCATGTGACCACACCGAACTGCAAAGGAGGGAGAGAAATGTAATGGAAATGGTTTGGTCAACAATGGGCTATGCTCAGTCTTGGAAACAACCAATTTTATAAAGCAGTTTTCTGACTTTTTTTTCAGAGCTCAGTATATATTTTCTCCATGTGCTCGGTTTGGGTTGATTTGAAAGCAACTCTTTGGGACTGGAATCAGGTCTCTCCAGATAGCTCTCAACAGAGTGAAGGGTCACAGGGACCTGTTCAAATCCCCGTTAGTCCCGTTCACACCCTGTGTGGTCTGTATGTGCGACTGCTCCACGGATCTCCTTGGTGACATCTGCTTTATCATTTATCATTTTTATTTTTGGGAAAATGTGAACATACCAGACACAAAAAAGCATTTTCTAAACATTTGTGAATAATCAAATAAAAGAATTTTTGTCTGTCATTCTCCAGAGTTTTTTGTATGGGCCACTTCCCATATGTATTAAATGTTAATTGTTCTGAGTAAGACATTGTCACCTATGTATTAGTATTTAGAAGTAAGAGGATAATTGAAGCTTAAGACCATATTCTGAAGTTCCTCTGCTTGGCCTCTAAATATTGGTGTGTCCTAGGATTCCAGCACAGGGTATCTCTTTGTCTCTGTATGTACTGCCTCTTTAAGTGATCCTGTCTATTTATCAGTTGTCTATTGCCATAATAATACTGTATAACAAACACCATGGAACCTCAATGGCATACAATAATAAGCATTTTTTCTTATTAATTTCTAGGTTGTCTGGGCAATTTTGCCCATCTGGACCAGATCTAGCTATTATCTGATGGGCTTCCTCCTGCACCTGTGGGCAGCTACAAAGTCGACTGGGGTCAGCTGGTCTAGGACAGTCTCTGCTGGAAAGACTCAGTTCTGCCCCCACTTGGTCTCTCGTGGTCCAGCAGGCTAGCTGAGGTTTGAGTTTGTTATCACCGCAGAGGCAGGGCTCTCAGAAAGAAAGGAAGCATCAAGGCTTCTTTTTAAACTATACAAGCTAATTCTAAGGATCATATAGAAAAATTTAAAAGGCAAGACTAGCCAGGAAGCCGGGGGTAGTGGCGCATACCTGTAATCCCAGTTCGTAGGAGGCTGAGATGGGAGGATCATAGGTTTGAGGACAGCCTCAGCAACTTAGCAAGGCCCTCAGCAACTTAATGAGACCCTGTTTCAAACTAAAAATAAAATAGGGTGGGGTATAGCTCAGAGGTAGAATGCCCCTGGGTTCAATCCCCAATACCAAAAAAAAAGTCAGGAAAATTAATTCTAAAAAAGATGATGATGGGAAACTAGCCTTCTCTGAAAGGAAAATAAATTATTAAACAGAATCATTTAAAAAATTGAGGATCCAGTGAACATAATAAATATTCAGAAATAGAGCTAAATAAAAGTGGGATTTAGTTCATAAAAAAGATGGTGTTTCTAATCAGTTTTAACTAATCAGTAAGTGGGTATTTTGGGCAACTGACCACCTTATGGAAAAAAGCAATCAGGACTCATAACTAGATCATACTTCACAAGAAAATTCCAAATGGACAAAGTATGTAAACATTAAAAGGTAAAGAATAGAAGAACGGTGGGTGAGATTTTTATAAATAGGACAGAAAATCTGAAATCACAAGAGAAATTATAAAATTATTCAATTACATAAAAACAAAATGTTTCTGCATGCTTGATATCAGCACTAAAATCATAGTATAAAAAAACAACAACAACAAACAGGAGAATATATTTTCTACTCGTGTCACCAAAAGAGAGCTGATTTCCTCAAGAGGAAAACAGACAAAAAATATGAAGAAAGGAAATTACAAAAGAATTTTCAACCTCACTCATATAAAGTGAAATATAAATCTAAAATGAAATGATTTTTTCTTATATCGTATTAGCAAGCATTAAAATGTGTGATACTGGGCTGGTAATGTAAATCAATGGTAAAGCACTTGCTAGCCTATGCAAGGCCCTGAGTTTGATCCCAGTACCACAATTTTTTTTTTACTTTTTTTTTTTGCGGTACCGGGAATTGAACCCAGGGGCGTTCTACCTCCGCGCTACACCCCCGGCCCTATTTTTTATACTTTATTTTGAAACCGAGTCTCACGAAGTTGTGGAGGCCTCACTAGGTAGAGAGAGAGAGAGAGAGATACAAGGAGAGAGAGAGAGCTGGGGCTGGCCGTGAACCTGGATCCTCCGGTCTCCGCCTCCCAAAGTACTAGGATTACAAGCATGCGCCACCACAGTTTTTTAAAAAAATTTTTAATATTATTTTATGTTAATAGGACATAGATCAGGGATCAGCAAACTTTTTCCTTTTTTAATAAGTTTGGGTATATTTGAAATTTATTATATGGTGTTATGTAATATAGATAGTAAAAGAGTTATAGTGAAACAATTTAACCTACTATCATCTCACATAGTTACTTTTTCATGACAAGAGCAGCTAAAATCTGCTTATTTAACAAAAATCCCCAATACAATATAATTTTATAAACTATTGTCACCATGTTGTACATTTTATCTTTAGTTTTGTTGATCCTGTATATCTGCTACTTTAGATTCTCTGACCTACATCTACCCGTTTCACTCCTCTCCACCCCTGGCAACCACTGTTTTATTCATTCTCTCTCTCTCTCTCTCTCTCTCTCTCTCTCTCTCTCTTTTCTAAGTCCACGTATAAATGAGATCGTTCAACACTTTTTTCTGTGTCTGGATGACTTCACTTAGCATAATTCCATCCATATGGTGGCAAATGGCAAGAGCTCATTCTTTGGTGGGGCTGAACAATATTCCCATGTATGTAGATACCACATTTCTTTTATTTGTTCATCCATCAATGGACACTTAGGCTGTTTCCATGTCTTGGTGCTTATGAAAAAGAACAACCTTTTTCTGCACAGGATCACATATTAAATATTGGCTGTGTTCCAACAAAATTTTATTTATAAAATAGGCAGCTCCAGTTTGTCCACCCCTGATATAGATAAACAAGCATTTAACTATAGAAAAAGGAGACTGCTGTGCTGTATGACCTTCATGGAGGGCAGTCTGGCATGCCGTGTCAAAGGTAAAGTGCATACATATTTTAACCCAGCAATGCTAACTCTAAACCTCAAAGATACACTCACGCATATGTGAAATGATACAACAGTAAGGATATTCATTTAGCCAAAAAGTTGGAGACAAAAAAGAGGCCACTAACAGGGGATTGTTGAATTCTATTTGGCACATCTGCACCATAGAATAAAATTCAACTGTGAAAAACACTAAAGAGGCCTCAAATACCAATATGGAATGAGCCCTGAGGCATGACACCAAGTAAAGAGCAAGACATGGGAGGGGATGTCTATGACCCTGTTGTTTAGGTGCTAACACACAGACTCGTAAACGCACAACGCCTCCAATCTCCGGAGGGGTACCCTGCAACTACAAGACAGTTGTCCTCTCAGAAGGAGACCTGGGGGACCCGGGCCAGGGTCGGAGTGAGACTAACTTCCCACAGTGTGAATGCTTTTGAACCAGACTTTTTAGCTGCATTCTCTCATTTATATAACATTAAATATAAGTGAACTCAGGCCCTTCTGACAGTAGATTGAAAAGGAGTCTCTCACATGAAATGTGCCCAAGAAACCCAGATCCCTGATTGTTCTGGCCCTGGCTTTCTCTTTCGTCGGATCTTGTTGTTCT
The DNA here is from genome assembly GCA_004027185.1 of Glis glis. Classification (NCBI taxonomy): domain Eukaryota; kingdom Metazoa; phylum Chordata; class Mammalia; order Rodentia; family Gliridae; genus Glis; species Glis glis. The sequence continues at coordinate 10,655 of PVJS01013751.1, read as the reverse complement.
TTAATCTTTGGTCTTTAGGATGTCTTGCTGCCTTTGTTAAATCCCAAAGGTTCCATTTCTCTGTTAACCTACGCACCCAGTGCCTGAGTCACCGGCCCTGCCTCCTCCGCTCTTTCTCTGCAGAGGGTTCACCTGGGGCAAGGTGGTCACCAAGGTTCCTTTGTCAAGCCAAGTGGGTCTTGCCACGAGCGCCAGTGCCAAGAACGCAGGGCAGACGAGGCCACTTCTGCGAGAGCAAACCCTGGCCAGACCAGCTCCCATCCTCGCCCAGTTGAGAAAGGCGCCTTTCGCAAGTCTCCTCGCCCACCTGGCCCGCGTTTGGAAAGCTCGGGATGGAATCAATGAGAAGATGACTCTGAGGGCAAGCTCAGTGCAGCCATAATGACCATGGAGACAGGCACGATTGTTGGCTGATGACGCCGTGAGAACCTCACATGCAAGGCAGTGCCCAGGTGAACCCCACCACCTCCAGATCCAGGTCTCCACGCCTGCGCACCTGGCTGCATTTCACCACGGCCCTGCCCTGAACTGCTTCTTCCTTCCCCCTGTCTCCTTCTCTGTTCAATGGGGGGCCACTCTTCCCAGATTATTGAGGAAAGACCAGAAGCTAAGGTCTACAGCGAGGTACCCCAGTCGCACAGCCTGAGATAGGGATTTATCCAGGGTGGACTCTCAGGAAAGAGAGGGAGGCGGAAGAGGGCAGGGGAAGGAACTTAACAGACAGGTGGTCTCAGTTGTAGTCTAGCTACAGCCCAATCTGATGGAGTGCCCTGGAGGATAAAAGACATAACAGAATTAGACCCCTTCACTGTTACCTGGTAAAGGGGCTCTTATCTGGCTCAGGGGACTCCTCTGCAAAAGCAGACCACACATGTCATAGCTAGGCAGTGAGTTCCTTCTTCTGCTGGAGATCTGGGTGGGGCACTAATAGCACCTACTTTTTTTTTAGGGGGGACTGGGGATTGAACCCATGGATGTTCTACCTCTGAGCTACCCAGCCCTACTTTAGTTTTGTTTTGTTTTGAGACAGGGTCCCAATAAGTTGCTGAGGCTGCCCTGGAACCTGGAATCCTCCTGTCTCAGCCTTCCAAGTATTGGGGTTACAGGCGTGCTCCACCATACCCAGCAACAGCACCTACTTTTGCATGACTGAGGAAGCCCAGAACGGCAGGAGACAGCTGCTCCCACTGAAATGAGTTTCCAAGGGCAAACCACGGCTCCACCATCCCCGGTCTGCCCATCGATGCGCATCTCTCTCTTCAGTCGATGCTATAGCACGCCTTAGCAAATCTCAGCAGCTGTTGGGTAATGCCGTCGTTTTCTAGGGCTGCCATAAAAAGGTATTACAAACCGAATGGCTTAAACAACAGAAGCGCATTGTCTCACCGCTGGAGGCAAGAAGTCCCAGGCCAAGATGTCAGCAAGGCCACGCTCCCCGTGAACCTGTTGGGGAAGAATACGTCCTTGTATCTTTCAGCTTCTGGTAGCCCCAGATTTTCCTCGGCTATGACAGTACAAATCCAATTTTCACCTGACGTTCTCCCTGTGTATCTGTTTCCAAATTTCCCCTTCTTATAAGGACATACTGGATTAGGGGCCCACCCTGCTCTAGTATAACCTCATCTTAATTAATTATATCTGCAGTAACTCTATTTCCAAAGAAGGTCACATTCTGAGGTACTGGTGGTTAGGGCTTCGGTGTGTGACTTTAAGGAGGGAGGAGACACAATTCTACTTATAACTGGTAATTGCATTCACATTAGCATTTTCACCTAGGAGTTTTGGCTTCTTCTAGTCTAGGGCTGTTCCTAGTACACCATGCTTCTTCCTCAAGTCTGATAACCAAAACCCAGCCTTGTGAGACGCATCATTTGATTATAACTTCATGTTCAGCCTTAATTATAATTAACTTAGCCATGGAAATTGCAAGCGAGGGCTCAAACCATCTCTTCTTCTGGATGATGGCAGGCCTGCCCTCTGTCAGAGACACAGTGAAATGACTCCCCATGTTGTGAGGTAGCATTCCAATCAAGACCAATCAGACCACCAAAGGTGTTGAGAGCCTTTATTGCTGATCGATCAGGACTACACATAGCATGAATGCCAGGTGGAGTGCCCAACTGCCTCAGAGCCCTCCTTATATACAGGAGAGCCACAAGCCAGGGGTGTATAGTTTGGTTTCCCATAGCAGGTTCTCCTGGCAGGGGTCTCAACTGTTACTTCCTGCAGTAAAGCAAGCAAGCTTAACGAACATACAGAAGCAAAAGTAAGCAGTTAGCAGAGTAAAAATAACACAAAATAACACAATAAGTAGTTTCCATAGTTCAATGAGCAGTTACCTGCAAGTAGTTTTTACTGCCCTGTTCTCCTCTGTACAATCATATACAATTAATCGTCACCAACTAACCGTCACAGGCTACTGCATTCTGGTTTGATTCTGCCAAAAGCTTACTTCCCTGTTCCAAGGCTAGGTGGGGTCGTCTCTAGTAACAATACAGTAATAACATGGAGCTCTACTTTAGCCAACAGGCTTTTGATTGTACATCATCACACCCTCATCTGGAGCTGCCATCTTGATTGGTCAATCATTGAGCAAAGAAATCAGCTCCATGAAGATGAAGAGTGATTCATTACTGAGATGGGGAAGCAGAAAAAAAATTATATATGTGTATGTATAAACATTTTCTTGCAAAATGCTTGTTTTAACATGACCATGAGATACATCAAATTGTTGTTAAGAAAACTTCTGAATCTGGAGAGATGGTATAGCGAATAGGTTCTTATTCCAAGGCAACAGCTATTGAGAGAAAGGGAGTAGTGACATGAATCATAATTGTTCCTAGCTACTCATCAAAGGTCACATGGAGTCACCGGCGGCACACCTGTGCAGAGGTGCACCATTAAAACTTCCATTCTGGAAAGCAAGGCCAGGGAGGTGCATCAGCATAGCACCTAGGAGAGCTGATCACCTGTGGGTGAACAAGGAAGAACGTGTGCATGTGAAGTCGTTAAGGGACGAGACAAGAGTCATGTGTGCAAGTGTATGTACATATGACAAGAGTCATGTGTACAAAAAAGACACTGTCTGTGTCTAGTCTCAGCAGCTTCTACATGGTCCCTCTCTCCAGGCAAGTGTTTTCCTGACCCCACGTTCAGCTCTGAACATCCCACGCTGCCATCTGGGCCAAAGAGTTGCTTCAGCATCAAGGTGATGTCACGGGCTCCTGGCATTCAGGCCACCTATTAATTTCTCCTGCCTGTCTTGAACTTCCTGACCCACCATTTGGCCCCGACCTCTGGAAACAAGAGCACACCTCACTCCTACTTGCCTGCTCAACCTACTGCTCACGGAGCTAACATGGGCCTTTGATCCTCACACTATGTTCTTGAAACCCCCATGGGCTACAGGTCAGATATCTGTGTGGCCCACAAGCTCTGTTGCCAAAGTTTTCTAGGCCCTTTGAATCAAGCGGTTTTCTTTAAGGTAGTAGTTTTCAGCCCCTTGCCAGGCTGCAGGGAATTGAAAAAGATTGGGTTAGTATATATCTTATAAATTTTGTTTTCAAGGCTGGATTTAACAGTGTAATAGCCATGCTTGTAGAAATAAATGCCACATACTATTTCATTATGACTTTATAGAATAATTCTGAGAAGTAACCTCATATGTATGCATCCACACCTGCAGATACCAGTACACCAGATTGTATTTTCCAGGTGGGCTAGACTGATTGCATTAATGGTTCTAATTCTTTTACTGATGGGGTATATTGATTGCACTAATGACTCTAATTATTTACCCTTGGTGTCTATGAAGTGTGCAGTGCCCTCCCTCTCTGACTCTGGGCTGGCCAAGTGTCTCGATGTGGCCAAAGGGATGTTAGCAGGCATGCTGCGAAGCCTTGAAAAAGACTTGCACGTTTCACACTTGCTCTTCTCTACCACTGTCATGAGAACGTTCCTGGGCTAACCCACTGGAGGCTGAGACACGGAGAGAGGGGCTAAGTTGTCCTATGCTAGTAATTCCTGCTCTAGCCATCCTGGATAAGACACAGCCCACAAGCCCCCAGGCATGAGGGCAAGTCCAGCCAAGATCTGAAGAGCCAACCAGTCCCTCTGCAGACTGAACATATCCCATTCAGGGCACCAGTTTTAGATGGCTCTGATCCTATACAGTCTCCTTCCATAGTAACAAATCCACTAGAACATAAATTCTACAAGAGCACATCATTTCCTGGTTTGGTCATTGACATTTTCCAAGTGCCTACTATGTGTCAGGCAGTGCTTAGTGGCTTTCAATATCATTTATTGAATTAAGGAATGAATTGATTAAATAATAATATAAAATAATAATGGAAGTAGTAATAACAATAATAGACATGGCTTACATAGACTCTATTATATTCTCAGCAGTCTTCTATGTGCTTAGCGAACTGTTTCATTTGATTCTTTGATCAGCCACGTGAAACAGCTATTATTTATTTTATTGTAAACATGAGAGAACTGTGGTTTGCTAACTCAAAAGTGGCATGTGTAGCACTCAAATTCAGGACTGTTAAATTCAAAATCCGTGTTACTTATACAAAATACAGTATTGCAATATTAAGGCTATTCAATAAATATGGCTCAGAGAAGTTGAGTGACTTGACCATGTTTTAAAAACAATGAATTACAAAGCTGACCCTGGAACCTTCTTCTATGCCCAACTGCTTTCCAATAATCATAAAATGTGAAGCCAAGTGAACACAATTGTGAGCTCCCCCCACAGGAATATGGAGTTAACACCTGAGAATTTGATATAAAATCAGAAGCAAAATTAATTAAATGAGAAATATATAAAGTGGCATTTCATATATATCCTGCAATAAAGATAGATCAAAAATAAATAAAAAATACAATTGAACAGCAAGCTAATAAGATAGATCTAATCGATATAAAGTATTGCTCTTAATTGGGAAAAATACACATTTTTTCTCAACATACAAAAATCATATATGAAACCTGAACATGTGCTAGATCTTTCTTTAAAGGGAAGAATAGTAAACATTAGGTTTAGCAGGCCATACAGTGAAAGCAGAAATCACCATAGTAGTGTTCCAATAAAACATTATTTACAAAAAATATGGTGCAGGTTTCTGTTCTAAAGAATAGAAAAGGAGGTGACATATAGTAATTAATTTTATGTGGCTAACCCAACTTCAACATCAAGTAAAAAAAAACTAGACTAGAACAATGCAAGAAATAAGCCAAATTCACCGAAGATCCTATATGCTATAAAAATTAACTATTCATGCGGAAAAAGATAAATTGCATCCCAACCTCACAATGTACACAAAAACAAACCTCAGGTATATTATAAACTTAAATGTAAAAGATAAGCCGGGAGTGGTGGCGCACGCTTATAATCCCAGTACTTGGGAGGCTGAGACCAGAGGATCCGAGTTCACGGCCAGCCTCAGCTACTTAGTGAGGCCCTCCGCAATTTCGTGAGACCCGGTTTCAAAATAAAGGGTAAAAAATAGGGCCAGGGGTGTAGCTCGGAGGTATAATGCCCCTGGGTGCAATCCCTGGTACCACAAAAAATAAATGTAAAAGATAAAATAAAAACATACAGATAAGAATATCTTCATGACTTCATGGTAATATATTATTTCTTAAGTAAGATACAAAGACATGCAAAACATACAGTAAAATATTTGTATATATAATGACATTTACGTCAAGAGTTTCTAGTCAACAATCAACACCATAAAGAGTAAAAAGATAAACCATGACCTGGGAAAAGTCATTTGCATCATACACAATTCACAAAGGATTGGTATGCACAATATGTAAAGAGTTTTTGCAAATGCATGTGAAGAAAAGATAAGAGGAAAATGATTCAAACAGGCATTTCATAGAAAAGGAAACCTAAATGACTCACAGGCATAGAAAAGTTGATGAGCCTTATTAGTAATTAGGAAAATAAAAATGAATTACAAAGAGACAAGGCTGAATACTCATAAGATAAGCAAAATGCTTATCTTGGAAAATACCAAGGGTTGAAAAACATATGGAGCAAAAGAAAATCTCATACTCTGTTGGGCAAAGTGTAAACTAATAGAATCTTTTTGAGAAACAGCTTGTCATTACCTTGTAAGATTGAACATTTTATTCTCTAAGACACCATGCATAGAGTCAGGGTGAGTTAACATTGTAATAAACCGCACCATTTTTCAAAAATTTAATATAATAAAAGCTAATTTCCTGCTCACAACCCAGTAGTGTGAACAGCATGAGGGTGGGGGTGGGCTCAGTGTACCCATCCACACAGTCCTGTGGGGAAAGAGGGAAGGCGGCTGCACGGACGTTTTCACGGACCAACCGTAGAAGTGGCCAGTGTCACTCTGTTTAAGATTCCATTAGCCAGAACTCTAACTGTCCACAGGAATCTGAAGGAACAGTCTGTATTCACAGAAGAACTAAAGAACACAGATATGGGTAAGCACTAGAAAATTCTGATATTTTCTACAATTCTATTCCTAGCTATTTGCCCTGAAAAACTTTTACACTATGTGTGTATGTGTGTGTGTGTGTGAGCATATATATAGTACATATATATCAACATACATATCATATATATATATTAATTTCGTAGTGTCATTGCTTCTGATGACAAAAAAATAGGAAGAAACCTGGAAACAACTCTAATGACTATCAATAATAGAAGAATAGAGAATCTCACAATGAAGGAGTGGGAATAATTTTAGGAGCAAGCTGCTTGAGAGGCAAGAGGGTGGAACAGAAGACTGGTCCAAGACAGGAGGAGGAATACCTTTCGCATCAAAGTGTGTGAGTAGAGAAGCAAATAGACTGATACATTTCGTCTTTAGAGGATGCCACTCACATGCAAATGTATCTAATTTCCATTAAAATATGAGGCAAGTGCCAAGTTATGATGCAGTGAGGAGTGATGTTGAAGAGAGGACATGACGCGGTCATTGATCAGAGCTGGAAATTGGATTTACTAGGGACATATAGAGCACATTTGAGATTTGTGGTCGTAAGTTCAAGTGAGTCGAAGATGAGAATATGGTTTGATTTTCCCCAGTAATATTCAATTGCTTGAGTGTAAGGAGGAAAGGAATGGATAACTGGGCTTAACCAGGGTGGGGTTTCCAGAGGAGGAGGATGGAGGAGAAAGAACAGAGCATGAGGATGTCTTCATGTTGTGATTATCATCCCACACCATCAGGTCTAAGTTAGACAGAGAAGGAAGGAGGAACCTGGAGGCTAACTGAGGATGAAAATGGCAGAGGAACGGAGGCCCTGCAGAAAGGGAGATGGAGGGTCCAAGCTGATTCTCAGAGTAGGGAAGACTTGAAACCGAGATTTCAGAAGGCCTGCAGCACTCTTGACAACAAGATCTAGGTAATGACCGTGGTGGGGAGGCTGAGGTGGGATGAAGGGAAAAGTTGCATAAGGGTCGAGGAATTGAGGGGGCAGAACGCTGAAGGAATCGCCTCTGTCAATACTGGAGCTGCCAAGATAAATCCCGAGCGTAATCATGGAGAGGGCGATTTCTATTGTAGGAGAAGGCACCCATGGCTGGGTAATGAGGATTGCACATAGAGCAGAGCTGGCATGAAACAGGGCAAAGAGGGATGAGAGACACATTCAAGAGCCTTGAGAGGCCAATGGGAGCATTTCAGACAATGAGAGAAAGACAGGAGTCGGAGATGACAGGAGGCAAGGGAGTCCTTTGCGTGAACACATGACAGAGCAGGATTCCTAGAAATTCCATAAGGTAGGAGACTGCAGTTCGGGAGAAAACGTGAAGAGCTTTGTTGTGATCGCTGGACTGTTTCATGACACAACTAAAAGAGAATTTTCATAGCCCACCAACACCACATCTACCTACACCAGCTTTACGTCCATTTCTTCCTGCACGTTGTTGTACTTAATTATCCAAGCTCCTATCTGAGGCCAAACTCGTCCCTCAAAATGCCACGGGCCAACCCATTGCTCTGAAGTTTCCCATCTCTTTCTGATTCATGAGTTTACATCATTTCCATCATCATATAATTATGCTATCATTGTTTCCATCTTAAGAAAAACACTTCTCTTGTCTCTACTTCTCCCCACCAAGTTCATTCTTTGTTTCTTTTTACAGGAAAAAAAAATTTTTTAAAGATCTGTCTGCATTTGAAGTCTCCAGTTCTTCTCCTCCTCATCTTTCTTAAATAAACTACAATCAGTGTTTTGCCATCACTGTTCCGTAAAAACTGCCTTGTCAAGGTCAAGGTCATCAGTGACAAGAAAACTCACCAATGGCAGTGACTGCTAACAGCCCGTGTTTAATATTCCATGCTTGTCTTCCTGGACCCATCCACCTCATTTGACGCTCTTTTTCCACTGGGTTGTTGGGACGCTCTGATACTTTATTTCCTTTACTGCTGCTCCTGTTTCTCTTACTTCTTAGTGTTGTAGTACCCTTGGGCTCAGTCCTCCTCTGCCTTCTCTATTTTCATTTTCTCTCTTGTGGGCCATAGATTCCCAAAGTGATCAATACTGCCCCAAGGGGTGGGGGATGGTGGACCAGATCCAGGGGGAGCAGTAGAAGCCTTGGGTACAACTGGGGGCATTGAATAAAAATAAGGAGCAGTGGAAGTAGGGGGGGAGGGGGCTTTGTGTGATTTTTTTTTTCTGAAAAGGGGGTGGTAAGCCAGTAAGTTTAGGAATCTATGATCTAGATTATCTCTCTAAATCCATACAAAGAAAAAAACCACACAGGATGTTATCCAAGTATGTTAACTGTTGGTTATCTCTGAGAGCTAGGGTCATGGACAGTTAAGAAACAATTCCAGGTGATTTAAATAACTATGGAATGTCTTAAAGGCTGTTGGGCAGGACACAGACTTGAGAACACCCCAACACTTGAGCCTGGGAAGGTCATCCTCAAAGACATTTCCCAAGTGTGGATAAGCAGAAATCAAGGCTAGTCACTGGTACTGTGAGAGCAGGAAACATGCCTGTTTTGTTCATGATTATGCCTTTATCACCTGGCACCGAGTTGACAAGTAATTAATATGTGTTAGATGAATGAGTATTGTTAGTATCCGTGTCTCTCAATTAATGATGTCCAAAATAATGTATCTATTCATTCTACCAGCTGTTATTGCACCGTGCTAGGCACCACACCGATAAATGGGAACGCTGTGGTAATTGAGACATAAACTCTGTCCCTAAAGAGTTTATAGTCCAGAGTTAATGAGAAGCAGTGGCAATAGTGCATGATACACGATGAGCTGGAGTGGAGAGGTAGTGCCACAGAACACCCAAAAGAAGCACCTATCCCAGCCAGGGCTTCAGAAGGAAGGAATGTCAACAGAGACACAACCCAGAAGTAAGAATTAACCAGAAAAAAGAAGAGGGCGGGGCAGAGGAAATAGCAAAGAACAGAGGCCAGGAGGCAAATGTATTCTAATTCATTTTGCAGGAAGAATTTACTGAGCATGCTTTGAGCCTTGATGTTGTAGATACAAGAGCAAGCCAGTCAATGGTCCTTGTTTTCAGAAAGGTTAACTTGTAGCAGAGGATACAGGAAAGCAAAAATTATAGTATGTTCTCTACTAGGGGATATAGGAATGGTCTGGGACTTTCAGACCTCCTATCTAGAATTGGGAGGACATGGCAGGCTTCGTGGCTGCAGCTGAGAAACAGGATGAACAATATTATCCAAGAGAAGGGTGTAGAGAAAAGACTGTTCAAAAAAGCAGGCTCAGAAAAAATGGGCTACTGAAATGAATAAACACTTCTCAAAAGAAGAAATATGAATGACTAATAAATATATGAAAAAATGTTCAACATCACTAGCAATCAGGAGAATGCAAATCAAAACCACCCTGAGATTCTATCTAACTCCAATTAGAATGGCAATCATCAAGAATACAAACAATAATAAATGCCAGCAAGGATGTGAGGAAATAGGAACTCTTATCCACTGTTGGTGGAATTGTAAAGTAGTACAACCACTGTGGAGATCAGTATAGAGGTTCCTCAAAAGATGAGGAATGGAACCACCATATGACCCAGCCAAACCACTCCTCAGTATCTTTCCAAAGGAATTGAAGTTAGAATACTAGAGTGATACATGCAACTCATATTTATAGCAGCCCAATTTACAATAGTCAAATTATAGAACCAGCCTAGGTATCTGCCAACAGATAAATGTAAACAAAAATGTGGTGTATACATACAATGGAATTTTATTCAACCATAAAGAAAAATAAAATTATGTCATTTGCATGAAAATGGATGGATCTAGAGAATATTATGCTGAGATTAGCTAGTCTCAGAAAGTCAAGGGTCATATGTTTTCTTTCATCTGTGGAAACTAGAACAAAAACAGGAAGCAAAAGGGACTTCAGTCAAATAAGGAGAGAAAACAGTAAAATAGTGGAAGGGGATTAGGGGAGGGAGATGAGGAGGGGAAAAACAAGGATTGAGGAAGAGAACAGTTCAAATAAGATTAAGTCCTTACAAGGTTTCACTACCAATTTCACTAACACGTATGGGAAGAGAGGACGGGGAAGGGGAGTGGGTATAAAGAGGGAAATACATCGAGCAACATGTGCATGTGTATCACCGGATCGCCTTATGGTATATAATTACATTGC